>JANHFT010001602.1:109238-123736 GCA_032467955.1 Pseudoxenodon macrops
CATGCCCACCCAGTCACCTGACCTCCAAGCCACGCCCACAAAATAAGCCACACCCACAGAACCGGTAGGGACAATTTCTAGATTTCACCCCTGCCCTAATCACATCATAAATATTCCTTACCAAAAAAAATATTCACCATGATCTATCACGATTCATCAGCAATGTAGTTGATGATAGGCCTGCTCCCATCCAGTCATTATGGCATCTCTTTCCCTTGTCATTTTGGCTTGGACTTCAGGAGAAACCTTACATCTATGTGTATATTGGGGTTGGCTGAACTGCACAATTCCCAACAACTTTTGCAACTGATTTCATTTAATGAGACTGATGTAGTTTGGCAACATCTAGAGGACTAAAAGTTCCCTATCCTTTATCTACTACTACTATCTTAAATACTGCATTAAGGAAATTGTAAGAATTTTATTCCGTTCGTCTTTGTTATTTCCATTTCAGCACATTGTTCCTTTTTTTCTTGCTAACTTACTGGAATAAAACAACTCCTTGTCTTATCTATATCAACTTCTAAGACACTGATTTTTTTTAAAAGATTATATTTCCTTCCCAGTCTAAACTGTACTATTTTGTTTCGTTGTAATGACATATTTCAAATTACTAACTTTTAGAGGTAATTTGACATAAGGAAGGGAAAGAAATCTGATGTATGCCTTTGAGGTAAGGTCAAGAACAATTAAAGAGTCTGAAAACTCCTTCTGGACTGTTAACGTGATACCCATGAGGGAATAAAGTGAATTTGCTAATAGAAGTCTAAATCAGTTCTCTGGTTTGTTGAAAAACAAGTGGAAAAAATATATTTTTTCTTTAAACATTATCCCATTCATATATTATAAATAATATATAGCCATATGCTTTTCCCTCACAATAAAATCAAAATATATATCAAATAAAAATATTATCTACCACAGTATATAATCATTTATGAATATAAATTATAAATCAGCAGTCTACAGCAGCAGCCAAAAAAGCTAATACGATCCTTGGTTGCATAAACAGAGGCATAGAATAAAAATCACATGAAGTATTAATACCCCTTTATAAATCCTTAGAAAGACCACATCTAGAATAATGCACGCAGTTTTGGTCACCACATTATAAAAAGGATGTTGAGACTTTGGGAAAAAAGTGCAAAGAAGAGCAACTAAGATGATCAAGAACCTGGAGACAAAAAAAACACAAAGAATGGTTGCAGGAATTGGGTATGGCCAGTCAAAAGAAAAGAAGGACTAGGGGTGTCATGATAGCAGTATTCCAGTGTTTGAGGAGCTGCCACAAAGAAAAGGGGATCAACTTATTTTCCAAAGCACCAGAAGGCAAGGCAAGAAACAATGGATGGAAACTAATCAAGGAGAGAAGCAACCCAAAATTAAGGAGAACAGTGAGAACAATTAACCAGTGGAACGTCTTGCCTTCAGAGGCTGTGGGTGCTTCATCAGTGAAGGCTTTTAAACAGAGACAGGATAGCCACTTGTCTGAAATGGCATAGGGTCTCCTGCTTGAGCAGGGGGTTGAACTAGAAGACCTCCAAGGTCCCTTCCAGCTGTATTCTGATTGATATTCACAGGACAGACCTCTCTTTTAAGAGAGTGTTCCAATATATCACTGGACAGAACAGAAACTTTGAACTATCATTAAATGAAATTCAAATCATTCTGACAATGTTCTTGGCTTACTGCATTCATTTAATGGTTGTAAGTCAAGGACTATCTGTAGTTTTTAGTGGTCGCAGGAAAAGCAACCATGAAGGCAATACAGTACGAAAATCTAAATTGCCATCATATTCAATGTCTTTCTGGAGCGGAAAAGATTCTGATTAATCTGCTGAAAACTTTATAAAGAGAGAGGCTTCCTGGCAGTGCTTATTGGGGAAAGAAATGTTCAGAATTGGGGTCGGAGAACAAGTTCAGGCACAAGTACAATAGATCAATGGGCATAGGGTGCAAAGCATTGTACAAAACATTGCATTTATCACTTCAGAAATACATTGATAGTACTCAAGTTTGACTAACATTCCTAAACTCCCACTGATCTCCTGATTCCATTATTTGAGATGCATTTTGTTATAAGGCTACATGCTTATTTACAGAAATTTTAAATGCTTTCTCTGAGTCTTGCAGAGGCTCAGGTAACACACAGTTTGCTTTTATTTCAGACTCTGCTTTTTTCGGTGCTGTAGAGATTTGTTCCTTCCCTCTAAACCAGGGTTTCTCAGCCTTGGCAATTTTAAGATGGTGCAGACCTCCTTCCAATGGTGCAATATCAGTCTTATGAGTAAAGGCATGGAGAATCCATTTACGTTGTCTGATTGACATATTCCATCCACTTGGTATATAATTCCCAGAATATTATTCTCTGAAAATGTTATCTTTTGTCGCACAATTGTATTTATATAATCCATTAGATAAAGGTAAAGGTTCCCCTCGCACATGTGCTAGTTGTTCCTGACTCTAGGGGGCAGTGCTCATCTCAGTTTCAAAGCCGAAGAGCCAGCGCTGTCCAAAGATGTCTCTGTAGTCATGTGACCGGCATGACTAAACGCAGAAGGCGCACGGAACGCTGTTACCTTCCCACCAAAGGTGGTCTCTATTTTTCTACTTGTATTTTTACATGCTTTCGAACTGCTAGGTTGGCAGAAGCTGGGACAAGTAATGGGAGCTCACTCCGTTACACGGCACTAGGGATTCAAGCTGCCGAACTGCCAACCTTTCTGATTGGCAAGCTCAGCGTCTTAGACACTGAGACACTGTGTCCCTTTAGGGCTATGTTATTTTGAATTGGGAAAACATTTAAAAACTGTGGTTAAAATAAGCTTAAGTTTAGAAAAATCATCTCATTCATAAATACAAAAGCAAACCCATTCATGTGTGCAGTTCATTTTGCATTACCTGTTGATTCAAGATGTCCTCTTCCCCTCAACCTCCCCAGAATCTATCCTTTTACCAAAAAAGAACATTCAAGGCATAAATTTACCTTTGGATTTACAATGCATTCTTTAAAAGCCTTCCTAGAAGTACCAATCTGCTATGATAGGCAGACCAGATTCCCTAAAAACCTGAGCCAATTTATTTAACAATACAGCAAGCTCTAGGAAAAGGGGTGGGGTGGTGAGAGCTGCTTCCAATGTAACCATCCAATATATAAAAGACCTTGCCCATGGGGAACAGGATGCCATGTTTCCATGATCTTTTGAGATCAACGTCAGATAATTTACACATGTGGAAATAGTCTTCACTGATTATACAATAGGTTTATAATATTCTATGACAACTCCTTCATAAAAGTTCATACATTAAGACTGTAAAGAATAATAACTTAAGCAATGCTGACTATCAAACATCAATTGTCAGAATTCCAAATTCAGCCTACTTAAAATGTCAAATTTTCTCAGGTACATTTTCACTTATTTAAGCAGTTATGACAATGCTTCTATTTAACACTGGCAGATTAAGTGTCTGACCTTTGGTACATCTTATCCTCATGACAGCTTCAAAGCCAATCTTCCTAGTTAAATATCGCTTTAGTTCTTTCTGTAATTTCTCCACTAGAAGAGGATTGTGTTGATGGTGGTAAGCTTGATAATAATAGACATTACCAGCAGAATACCTTGATATACACCCTAAAAGAAAAGTAAATTTATTTCATTTTTGGACTTAAAGTAATATAATATTAAAAAGTAGAAGTTTTACAGTAAGAAAAAGAAACATGCACATTTGTTTCAAGCACTAGGCTCACTACTGAAGTAGAATATATTTATTTCCTAAAAAACAGATTTTTAAAGACAATGAACTGGAAATAGCATCAAGTACATTATTGAAATGTATTGCTCCATCATTTGATTGTAATGTTTTAGTTTTTGCAAGTTAAAATCTGTAATTGTAAAAACAAAGTTCATTACTCTATTTTACAGTAGCACTGTAGAGAAAATAGTTGTGTACCTTTATTAATCAAGCAGGAAAGAAAGCAAACCAGTAAAACAGGGCTCCTCATGCATATATATAGTTTTATGCAACAGTTTCAATAAAGCATGACCATATTTTATTATAATCATCCCTGCGCAACCTACATCTTTCAACAAAGCATTCCTAAATGGCAAGCAACAAGAATGTCTTACCTAATGAAGCCAAGTCAGAGTACTGCCCACTAAGAAGAAACAAGTCAACCGCAACCTGCTGTCCTGAGCAATCCAAGGCCAATTTTTTATAGAAGTCAGTAGATGGTGTGAGAGGAACATCCTGATAAAAGGCAAAAAATGCGCTTGAAGGGGTGTTTCATTCATGTTCATGCCAACCAACAAAGCAATATTCATTAAAGCACTGAAGCAGCTGCATCCTCCCAAAGATTTAGCACAGCCTTTTTGTGCTAAATTGCCTCCGTATGCTTGTGTATGCACTGAAGATGCTTTCACCAGGAATGCTGGGTAAAAGAAGTTGCAGCTGTGTAGACAGTTAACAAATGATGCTTTGCTCACATCCTTACTGGAAGGACAGCATTGTTCAAATGATTTACACTGGCTATTACCCAATATTTAAAAAATGCTATTAATGTTCAAATTAATGCAAGGATTTTGTTACAAAATGGCTCGAGTCTAGGCTTTCTAATAGTCAATCAAAGTTGAAAATGGCCATTTAGGCATTAGGTTCAATAGCCTGTTCAGCACAGCAAATGAAATAAAATCATCTATGATAGCCCAGACTTATATTCATCCTGTAGAAACATTCAAGAATTAGTTTGGCATAGTGGTTAAGATAGCAAGCTAGAACCCAGGAGATTGAGAGTTCTAGTCCTGCCTGAGGCACAAAGCCAGTTGGATGACTGAGCCAATCACTCTCGCAGCCCTAGGAAGACTGCAATGGCAAGCCACTTCTGAAATCTTGCCAAAAAAACGACAGGGATTTGTCCAGTCGCCAGAGTAAATACTGACTTGACGGGTACACATGCACACCCCAAAAAAGTTCACCACCTGTCTAGAAATAGATTCTACAGTTGAACTGCTCTACTTTTAGCAAGTTTTCTTATTTTTCTTGTATGCAGTCAGACTCTGCCTCCCTGTAACTTAAATCTGTAATTCTTGTAGCGATACAGAACATATTTTGTGCATTATCTTTTCAGATATGTGAATAATGGTATTATATCTTCCCTTAAGTTTTCTTTCCTCAGGGCTAAATATGCCTAGTGCCTTCAAATGTATCTTCATACAACAGTTTCTGCTCTGCTGATCATTCTCATTGCCATCTTTTTAACCTGTTCCAGTCTCTCTGAATCTTTCTTAAATTATAGCACTCAGAATACTATCCAGAACTAAATCCACAATGCTAAATCTGACCAAAGCAGAATAAAGGAGAACTATAGTTTCCTGTGGTTTAGAAGATATTTTTCTGTTGAAAAATTTGCATTTTTGCAGCCCCACTGCAGACTAGAACTATTTTTAAAAAGAACTGTTACAATAAAAAATATATTTTAAGAGTCACTTAAAGATCAGGCGTAAAAGTTTGTTTTGCTAACCTTTGTGGATGCTTTTTGGTTAGGCTCTTCCCGTGGTTTGAGTGCACCTGCGCCTAAAGATGGAAGCTGAGTTTGGAAGACAGTAATCCGACCCCCAGTAGGTGACATAAGTTTAAAGGCAGCCTGTAGTGCAGGTCCCAAAGCACTTTGGGTTTCCAAAGATTTAATAAACATCTGAGGCAAAGTTCTCAATAAATCTTGAATAAGCTGAAAAAAATCAAATTTCCATCTTTTTATTTGCTATATTTATCCAATATTTGAAGCTCATGCTGCAGCTTAAAAAAAACTTAAGTGCATTTTTTTTGTCTAGTGTTAAAAATTTATGTGCCAATATACCATCATTGGAAATACCATCCACAATCAGGGTTTCTCCAACGAGGAGATCTTAAATTAATCACTCAGTGGTTGTTTATTTTGTTTATTTATTAAATAACTTTAAGCATCATCTCATCTGATAGAACAACTGAAAGCTTCAAAAGTTGATTTTAGGTTCCAAGCTTATCAGTATAATAACTGATCAGATACTTAAGAGCTTTAAAAGTTAGTTGTACAGTACAGAGGGTGAGATTGTAGATTATACAAATGAATCAGAAGATCAGTAGTTGCCCTCTGTCTGTACCAATCTGGTGTAGATAACCCTGGGAAGATTTTGTTAAGGTGGCTCTTGAAAAGTGGACTGGAATCACTCTTCCATTTGTCCCATTATTAGGTATCGAACAAGTTATTTTGTTCCTCAAGCCAAAATATGTTTTAGATTTTATTACATGGAATAGGCATAATAATATTTCAAAGTCAATTGCTTAAAATATACTTTTGCTTATACTTACAATGTATAATATTCCTCTTACCTCTTTGCTTTCGTTTAAATTTACTAGTAGGTTTTCCGGCATGGGTATAAATACATCTACAAGATAGATAATAAAGAATTTATTATTTAATTGGATTTAATGATTGTTCAGTTATGGTAGTCTTGGAAAGGCTGTTTTACAACCCATAAAGCACTTCCACCCATGATAAAATATAATGATAAAACATCAAGGCTGCCACCACCACCCGAGTCACATGACTGTATTTCAGAAACTTGGCAACTGATTGCAGTGATCCATAGTTATAGGACTGCAATTTGCGAAGTTTTCTACCAGTTTTCATCAAAAAGCGCCCATTTGAGAGAATGGATTTACTTAATGACTGGCATAAAAAGAGTTAAAAATGGGCTCAGTAATGTGGGTGCCACAATTTACAACCACAACAACTTATATAAAATTCCAGTCCCAATTGCGGTTGTAAGTTGAGGGCTACCTTAATACTTTCACCTATATTCTCCACAACACAATCCTTTGAGGTGAGTTGGACTAAGAGAGAGTGACGAGCCCATAGTCACTGAATCATCTTTTAATCATCAGCTACCTGTGATTAAAACTCAAGAGTATCCCAAGACAGAATTTGTAAATGAGCTAAGAGGTAGTCCTAAAACACCTATAGCAAATGAGACAACTATCATAGGGCTACCTCTCCAGATTGCTATTCTGTGTGTGTGTGTGTGTGAAAAAAAATCTGCAATGTAAATTTTTAAATCCTAGGGTTCTTTTTTTGCAAAATAAAAACCGAAAACAGGAAAGACCCTGTGGCATATTCTACTTAGAAGGAATGTTTTTCTAGCTATGTTTGACTAGAGGACATTTGCTAGTTTTTCTTGCTCTCCTAGCTTACAGTACGACTGAGAATTATCTTTAATAGCAAAGTACCATGACTTGTCATGTAACTGTTTTTCTTCTTCTTTGAAAACAGAAAATGTGTTGGATTAATGTTCCAATTTAGGAGTATATGACAGAAGTCATAAAGCATACTTCATAAATTTAGTATTCGATATTATTTCTTCTTACCTTCAATATCTGAAATGATTAACATTTGAGGCTGTGAGAGACCTTCCTGGAGGCTATAGAAATGGATTGTGCTGTCAAATGTTATGAAGCCTATTTTTGTTCTAGTGTTCCCGGGGAGTCTGAAAATGAAACACAGAAATTGAGCACCAGACATTCATTAAATATATAGTGTGCACATTGAAGTTGAACTTATATATTTTCATAAAGCAACATTTCATGTAACATGCTAAATGTAGGTAAATAAATTATTCTTTCATGAACAGCTATAAAGCTCACATTCAGATGGGTTCATTATTAAGTTTTAAAGTAGTGGAATAGAACTTTATGGTGACAATAAGATGACAAAAGATGGAAAGATAGAGAATGACCCAGGGGAGATATTCTGAAATATAGAAAAACTCTACCTTCATTACAGAAAAAGACATTTTATTTGTTTCTTACAAACACTGCAACATACAGAGTTCCTTAAGCAAATTGTCTTTTCAGATTACGCATACATTTCCTAAAGAATGTACTTCAGTTCAACACAGTTCATCCATTCTTATTAAAAGATGAGCCTCAAATCATGTTGTGAGTCATGCTACTTGGATTACAGATAATTCTAAAAGGTCCATAAGCTTTCATCATTGCAGGTTTGTGTAAATTTATGTTATCTGTATACTGATGTCATCATGCAATGAACTACTCTTGTGCTATCCTGTTTTTCAATTCAGTGAACATTCTTTAATGACCAATACTCCCTCCTCAAATATTACCGTAACTATAATTTTATAAATTCTGCATATGTGTACATCGGCATACTCCAACCCAACATAATGATATTGTCATGGTGGGCTCAGATTTAAGTCAGAGGAGGGAACAGACAATGAGCCAGAGCCAGCTTCAGAAGTGCTGACAAACAAGAAACAGCCAGCCCAGGTACCACCAGACAGGCACACACAGCTGCTGTCACTTTCTGAAGATGACAGTGCAGAATTACATCCCCGCCCTTCTCAACACAAGAGCTTGACAGGCTGCACAGAGAGTAGAGCCTCTGTGCTCTGTGAGACTGCTCACACAGAAGGTCTCACCCTCACATAAACTGTACTGGGGTTGCTTCAGAGGTGGGTTGTTGCCGGTTCGGATCAGTTCGATAGAACTGTTAGCAGAGATTTGCCTCTGCTCACCGAATTGGCAGTGACGGATGGCTGGCCACGCCCCTGAGCCAGTTCTCCGGAAGGAAATCGGTCCTCCCGATAGAAATTGCGCGGAGGGTTATTTTTGAGGTAATACCCGAATGCGACAGGAGTGTGCACACGAGCACAGCAAGCGCACATGTGCAAAACACACACTTCTATCGCGACCCGAACTGGTAGGAAAGATAAGTAGAACCCACCCTTGAATAGCTTCTATTAAAATGGAGCAGCACGCACAAGCTGTTTCTTGACAACAACCAACCTAATTTCTACTCTGTATGCCTTGACTTGTGAACCTTGCAACCCCGACTTGATCCTAAACTGGCTGATAAATCTGCTACATGCTTTAACCCACGGACTCCACCTGATACTCTCCTGTGTGTTGGTTTGATTTGGAACCATCGTAAAAGCAAAATTGCTGAACTTCAGGGGAGGGAGGACTCTATACTGCAAGGGCATCTGCTTCCAACTCTCATTTAGTAAACAGAACAAAATCACCCCTTTGTGTGTTTGTTTGTGCTTGGTCCAGGACCAGACAGATATGAATTTTAAAGGTTACACTGATAGATTGAAAAGATGCAAAGGACTCACAGATCTAAATTGTCCAACAAAGTCTTGCAGACAGTGTCTAAGTATCCTGTTTCTATTGCATTATGTGACACATCAAATACAAAGAGGTACACAGGAGGCTGAGGTGGACGTAGCTGAAAAAACAAGACACAATTATAAACATTTAAATGTCAATCTAGGACCGCTGACTTTTTTACTTGGCCGTAAGGTAGTCTGCATTTTTAATACCGTAAAAATATAATGCACTTTTACATATTATAATCCATTTTTTATTAATTCTCTATTGTGAAAATGAGAAATTTTCATTGTAGCAAGTTTACTGAACTCTGCTTTGTAACTCGTATTACAAAATGAAAGAAAAATCATACTATGTACACCACACAGTTTTTTTTTAAAGATAGCAAAATGGCAGTGCACTGGATTCAGAGATTTAGAGGACTGAGAACCACTATGACATAAAAATATATATTTATTGTAAAGATGCAATACGAGTCAATATTTCTTTCAAATCTTGGACAGTATGGATGGAGGTTGAGGTGCTGGATTAGAAGCAGAGAGACCTAAGTTTTGGTCCTCCTTAGACACAGAAGCTGGTGGAGTCTGAAAGAAGGTAATGAAAAACTACCCCCACATTTTTGTCACAGAAATTACATAAACCCATAGACTCGCTGAAAAGTGTGTCTCCATTGAAAGGTAACTTTTTCTCTGGTGCAATGTAAGATCAATAAGCTTTTCTAGAACTACAGTGCATAAACATCAACAAGTAAGGGAAAATGAGACAATTAAACTCATTGAACAAGACACAGAGTTCCATAGAGCCCGATTTGTTCCTTAAGCAAGAGCACACTGCCTGATTTTTGTTTTCTTCTAAAAATCCTTCACAGTATGTGAAAGGGTGGTTTTGGAAGTTTGGAAATTTAAGAGCAGTTTTTAATAGAGAAGGAAGCTACTCATAAAGAGTTTGAAAATCCAACCAACTACTTGAAAGCTCTAAGATGTAGTAAAGTTCTCTTAAGATGTATGGTACAAATCATATCCAGTCACTTTGTCTCAACTGAAATACTACTTTCTATAATAGCTATGCAAGAATGGATAAATAGCAATGGCATTTAGACTTATATACCGCTTCACAGTGCTTTTACAACGCTCTCTAAGCGGTTTAGAGAGTCCGCATATTGCCCCCAAAAATCTGGCTCCTCATTTTACCCACCTCAGAAGAATGGAAGGCTGAGTCAACCTTGAGCCTGGTGGGATTTGAACTGCTAAACTGTAGCTAGCAGTCATTTGAAGTAGCCTGCAGTACTGCACTCTAACCACTGTGCCACCTCAGCTCTTAAATAATTTAAAATAAAGGTTTAAACCTTTTAAATAAAAATTTAAAAAAGAAGAAAAATGTTAGAGATATAGTAGTTCTGCAAAAGTTGTGTTTACTATGACTACACATTGTATAAGGTTGGGGAGGGAGGGCAGGATGAAGGAGAGAAAGAAAGGTGGGGAGACGGAATCTCACCATATATTCAGAAGGAGCCATAAACTCAATAGTGGCATTTTGAACTTCAGGTCTTTTATGAGGTTCTCCATAAACTCTTGTCACAGGATTATACATAAACTCTTCAGGAACTATAGGAGGAAAATATACTTTATAAAACCAGTGCAATTCTCAAGGTTTACAGCATTTTATGTAATATTTTTCAGCCTAATAGTCTTTTAAATAAATATTTATTCCCATATGTTCAATTACCTAAAAGCAGCTAGAGATTGATATCATAAATGTATCTTACTGGAATCGAACAGCTTATGTGTATGTATTTATGTGTACACTTAAGAACTTAACATGAAGTCAACTGATTCTTTATTGGATTTAAACTCATTAAAAAAACTCACCATCATTCACTCTGTAGCACAAGTTGCATTTCCATCTCCTTTGATCAAGGAAGCTGACAAAAGGATTGATATATGTTCTACAGCTACGACATCTCACAATTGTACTAGAGGTTACTACAGGCAATTGCTGAAAAGAGGAACGTTTAAGTCATTTGTTTAAGAACATTTGTCATCAAGTATAATTTAATTCTTTCTTTTGACATAGGACTGAATAATGATAGTGAAAATAAAAATTAACAGCCTTGACAGGTATGCTTGCAATGGCAATTCTGATTTCAATATAGTTTTTTTTTCCACGAGCTTTTAAATTAAGAGATAGCTTTAAAGTCATGTACCAGTGGGAGACATGGCTTTGCAGTTTTCATACTTGTAGACAACATTGAAATATTCATCTACTGATGAAAGCAATCAGGTTTTATTTTGAAAGCAGAAACGAAAAACTAAATGTTTATAAAACATTTTATAATATAATACCAATAAATTACTTGGACTTGGACATTTAACATGTTTTAAGTGCAACACACTTAACAATATATGCTTATGCATAAGATGAGAACCTATATAAAATATTGTATGTTGCATTCAAGTAGTTAGTTATGTAAAAGTTATGTAAAAAAGAAATATATTATGAGGAGAAAAGATAGACTGTTTAATTTGTAACAACTGATGTCCCATTTCCCACAAGGTTATTCCCTAGCCTAGTAACTCTTTGTTATTTGCAAACACAACCTTCACAGCAGATTAAAATCAGGGAAGAAAAGATACTAAAGGTACTCCCAACTTTGATTAAATATTATCTATTCAAATGCTTAAAAGATAAACTTATATAAAAAACTGAAAGCTTCAATCAATCAATTTTTAGTTCAATCAGTGTAAAGTTGCATCACTGTTGAAGCACTGCACATTCATACATACATATAAATAAATGATATTTAAAATACTGTATGCTGCTGTAACTGGACTCTGAAAAGGCAATTTACACAAAATTCCACTTTTGGTAAAGTCATCTCATTTGAATTTCTTCTAATTTTCAATTTCAATTTCTCTTGGCTAAAGGATTTAATTTCTTTAGATAACTTGTAATATACCCAAATCAATAAACTAAAATTTAGGAGAATCATCCAAAAACAAAACTAGATTTTGGAATTTTTATTTGTAGAAACTGCTGCAGCCAGTTTACCAAATTTGGCCATCTCAACAGATTACATAAATCAAAACAAATTTGTGGAATTAATCTCTGAGACAATGATGGATAATACATGCATGCAGAATTCTATTATTATCTAGAGCAGTGTTGAGCAGTGTCAAACTTGGCAACTTTAAGATGTGTAAACTTCAACTCCAAGTATTCTGGGAATTGGCTGCAGCTGGGGAATTTGGGGAGCTGAACTCCACACTTCTTATATTATGAAGAATATTGACTAGAGTAATTTGAATATAGGCTATGTATTTCTGAAAATCAACACCCTAACATTTTCAAACATTAAACAACATACCGATAAATCTTTGAAAGGGTGAAGTAGAAGTCCCAAGGGTAGTTTGGCTTTATTCAGCAAGGCCTGAGTCTGAGGAATGTTAGTCAAGGTACACCGGAACAACCTACATGGAAAACCAAAGGATTAAAGAAGTATTAATTACATGTGTCAACCTTCCTGATCTCTAGTCAGTCATTACTTTTCTCTGTTATGTTTGAAGAAAGGGGACCACCCTATATCTTATGCAGTATTCAGTTTAGGAGGGGGGAACCCTATAACAAATGCAAAATTTTAATAGTTTGTAGGATTGTGCTAAGGTAGTATTTTTTTTCTTTCCTAGCATTTTTTGCAAGTGCATGGTCTCTTTTTCTTTTTCTTGTGATCAACCAAATGCCAACCAATTTGTTGTAACAGGAATTGACTGACTGGTTTGCCATCCAAGCTTGACATAATGGGCTAAGTCTGTGAATGGTCCAAAGTCAGCTTTCATGCCTAAGGCAGAACTACAACTCACAATCCCTTGGTTTGTAGCCTAGTGCCGTGATGGTGAACTTATGGCACACATGCCACAGCTGGCACGCAGAACCCTTTCTGTGGCCACGTGAGCCATTGCCCAGCTCAGCTCCACTGCGCATGTGTGCGCCACCTGCCAGCCAGTTGATTTTTGGGATGGGGAGGTGGGGCGCATGCGCAGGGGTCGCGTGCACATGCACAGGGAGCGTGGAGAGCATGGGAGGTGCACACCCCCAAGGCCTGTTTTTAGTCCCAGGAGGCTGCAGGTGTTTCAGGTAGTTTTAATCAAAATGCAGTTAAAACGCTATATAAGCCATCGATAACATAAATACATATATACAACAGGAACAGGAAATGCCTTACAGGAGCAAATAGAGATAAATCCTAGAGAGGCAGAAAATGCATCACAAAACAATGGAGATGAATGCTAAAGAGGAATAAAGGTGCATACAAGGTAGACATATACCTGTAACCGCAGGGAGGCCTACTAGGCCCAAAATGGGTGTGGGGGAGTAACGTGCATGCACAGGGGGCAAGGAAACATTGGGTGGGTCACGTGCGCATGCCCAAGGGGAGTGGGTGGGTCATCCATAAATCTCTAGATAAAGGTGCTTACAATTTTTGCAATTTGGGAAAGAATACAGTTTATACAATACTTAGTTTTTTGTTTTTGCATCAAAACAAGATTCCTTATATGATTTTCAGGATCTACGGTACTTTACTGAATGCATTTAACCTTCAAAGGTTTACATTTCTCAAAACTTAAAGGTGCATTAACAAATATAGAATATAGAATATATTATATATAGAATATATACTCAACTATAGAAAAAGTGCAGATAATCCTTTTTACCCAATATTCATTTTACTTCCTATTATAAGAAACCACTAAAACCCACAGCCCAGTGAGTAAGTTAATAAGAGCTTTATTTTGATTCAAGCAATTAATTAAATTCCAAAGTTGTGATGGTAAATTGGGTATTCCCCTAGTTGCAAGGCAATAATTTTTATGTACTTGGATAAAGCACGAAGCTTTTCCTTATCAGCACTGTAGAAATTATTTTCTCAAAACTCTTTGGGAAATTGTTGTGAAGCACTGCCTTGTGCAACTGACATTCCAGCAGAACATACCAACACAGCTGAAAAATACTGCTGTATTGCAGACTTTAATCACAGTGTAGTGGGATAATACAGCATAGTTAGTTCTTGACTTACAACTGTAATGGAACCTGCCAATTCCTGTCAAATGTTGTGATGGTCGTAAATCGGGTCACTAACATAACCAATCTGATTTTTTGTGGTGGTTGTTAAGTGAATGTGACAGTTGTAAAATGAATGCTACAGTCATGAAGCAAACACAAGTAACTATTGTTCTTGGGCAAAATTGTCATATAATGTGATCCATAGGACCACAGGATGTTACAAACAATTGTAAATGCAGCTGTGTTGCCAACTGCAACCATGTACGGGGGTGGGGGTG
>JANHFT010001602.1:130471-141174 GCA_032467955.1 Pseudoxenodon macrops
GGCTTATTTTGGGAGGGGAGTATGGCTTATATTGGGTGCACATATAAAAATCAAGCTAGCTTTTGGCCTAGATCGTATATTCTGGGAAACACGATATTTATTTCTTTTCAGCTATTAAGAGGTTTCCTTTTCTCCTAAATAAAGTATCGCCACTGGAATACACATGCAATCATATTCAATTACTCTTACATAATTCATCTTACATAATCCATGTTTTTGCTCCTAACTGGCTGAAAGCAACTTACTCTAATAACCACATTAATGCTTACCTTCTTGCATACTTGCTGAGTTCTGGGATGCCATGCTTGCTGGGGGAGGAGCTAATGGGTGAGCAGAGGGATGTGTATAAACTGGACTTCCAGCTGCAGAAGGTCCTAAAGGAGGTTGAACTGGCAAATAAATTAACTGATTAGCTGGCAGTGGAAGAGTACCTACAAGAAACAACAGAACTTACACCTAACACAGTTTCCCAATGAATTTATTTTGATAAAGAATATGTTCATTTTTTAGTTAGCACAATAGCAATAGCACTTAGACTTATATACATACCACTTCATAGTTCTTTACAGCCCTCTCTAAGCGGTTTACAGAGTCCTCATTTTACTGACCTCGGGAGAATGAAAGGCTGAGTCAACCTTTAGCCTGGCGAGATTTGAACTGCCAAACTGCAGTCAGTCGGCAGTCAGCAGAAGTAGCCTGCAGTATTGCATTCTAACCACTGTGCCACAGAGGTGGGCACTATGGCCCCTTCACGATCTATGGACTTCAACTCCCAGAATTCCTGAGCCAGTCACTGTGTTGAAGTCCACAGATTGTAAAGGGGCCATAGTTGCCCACCCCTTCTTACAGTTTAGTGCTAGGTATAAATCAAATCATTATTGCAGATTTGGGGGGGAAAACTACAGTAATTTAAGTTTAATCTTATACCTAAACAAAATCACAGATATTACCCAATGCAATTATCCTATGAGAAGTTGCTGACAAAGACCAGCCATATTACTACAGAATCATATGGTGTGTTTCTACAGCTAGAGATGGACTAACTGTACTTGTAAGTTCATATTAGAGGCCATCTATATATTATATTCTACCATGCCACACAGTTCTACTATAAACCTCTTAGCCCTCAGAACTATCAGAGAGCTGAAAATTCACTAAGCAACAAATCAGCTGCCAGCTAATGACTCACATTAAACAAGACAATTTATTATTGCTAATGAAATGGAACATTATTGCTAATTAGAGCTTGAAATCTTATTTGTTTAGCCTACAGGACTGAGGAATCTGCAACCTTCCAGATATAATATTCTTTATCTGCTGGTTGATGCTGCTGAATACTGTAACCAAATTATAACTTGAAGTACCGTCAGCCAGCATAGGCTAAACTGGTTTTCCAACTCTAACATGAAAGAGGAATCCCTCTGACACAAATTTGTGGAATCTTAGGAAGTTGTAGAGAAGGAGGAGGAGGAGACTGAGGGATTCCCATTATTTTAGTACAAGCCCACTTATACAATCCTCAGTTTTACATTCATAAGCACATATGAATACCTGGGATGAAAAATACCTAGGACTTTTCCCTACATGGGATAATGATATATTCTGAGATTTGCTTCCTTTTTCTTACCTTGCCTTGTATAGGTGTTTTGAACTGGAGGACCTCCAGCAGAAGGAACATAATGATAGTTTGTGGGCAGATTTGTATTCCCTGATGGCAACAACGGTGAAGTTACCGTGTGAGCAAAATGATTTGGTTGAGATACTATATTAGGTTGAGTCAAAGGATTCTGCACATATTGCCAGTTTGAATTAGCTGAGACATTATTTCCAGGATAAAAACTACCATCAGAACTTGATATAGCAGTTGAGTTCTGCAACAAAGAAGGCATTTGGGCAACAGAACTTGGCTGTGATGCTGTCAGAGAAGATCCCATTGGGGTTCTATTAAGAGTCTGACCAGAAGGTATATTCCAAGATGTACCATGGCTATATTGTCCGGAGGTGGCATGCAGAGGATTCTTTGTTGCAATTTGCTGAGTATACATATTTGGGATCAAAGAGTTATGTCCCTGTCCATCTGATAAGTGTGATGAATTCATCAATGAGCCTGGCACAGGACCTAAAGGAAGACATTTTCAATTAATAAATGAGAAACAATTTGTTGAGAAACCTTAGGTTATTTCAGTAGTTGAAATAAAGTGAATAAAGCCAACCACTAACTTTATTTGGCTTTACAATCTGTCAAATTACTCAGAAATCCCCCAGCTGTATTATTACCTCTAATTCCATAATAAAAGGTCAAGATACTTAAGATGTGTAAGTGCATCCCAACAACTCCACAAGTATACAAACCCTTTCTTTAGCAATGACTTAAAAGAAGTCATAGGGAAATGCTGGAGAAGTAAAAAAAATAAAATCAAAATGAAGTATAGCTACCCATGAGCACCATCAATCTCAGCATTACAGTAAATTATATAATTTTAAAAAGCATACATTTTTGTCAATAGAATAACCATTACTTGAAAATAGAGAACAATTATCTGCACATAGTAGGGAAAGCTGGAGGCATGATGGTATTAAAAGACCTCAGGTAAGTGACTGACAGAAAGAAATGCATCAGCCACCTTCTTTGCTGAGCCCAACTAGGTATATTTTTCAACAGCACATGCTATTACTTCCCACAGGGTTTCTATATTTTATCAAAAGAATAACAAAAAAGTGGTTATTTAACCCTTTGTCAATAAAAAAATAACAAAAAGTAACCTTTTCCTCCAAAAGAAGATTCTGGAAAATAAATATTAATCTGGAAGGTGAGGCTAACAGGATGCGAATGTTTTCCCACATAAGCGAGGCGGGGAGGGCTCCCACATCTTTCCTTATTTGTCACAAGTTATACAAACTCAACCCGGATCAAGTCCATTTATTTCAATCATATGTATTTTTAATAATGTTCTATACTTGAACATAAACATTTAAAAGACTATCTTTGGCTTGATCTCTTTTTCTGTCCTAACACTTAATTTTTCAATCTGATTTTAAATCCAAGTCATTTCTCAAAAGCTGCTCTGGATCCCCAAAAACTATTCAACTAATAAAATCATATACATGTCTTCAATGCTTCCTATATACCGGTAATTGGTGAAACAATTTATATAGCAAGCTCTGGATGCTAACCAGATAAAATTAATATGCTCCTGCAAAAGATAACAAGACTGAGGGAAGGAACATTATTCTCCGTAGTTCTTGTACATGGAGTTCAGCTTATGTTTTGCTCCTTTAAAATTTATCTCTCTTCCGCTGTATGAAAAATTACATATTAGGTATTTCTTCAAATGTTCTGCTTTGAAACAAGAGTCTCGAACTGATGGCTCCCCACCTCACATCCAAGGACAATAGGAAGTAGGCCAACATCTTGTGTGGCAGTTTCAAGTAGGCCACGTGTACAGGCAGCTGCACTTTTAGCCTCACGCTGAGGCATCGTTAACCACATCAAACAGTAGTAGTGGCTGTGGAAGCAGGTCCTGTCCCTGCCTACAATTTACATCAATCTAAGGCTAGGGGTGCAGCTGTGTCTTGGTCTATTCCCTGTGGATGAAGATGCTTTTAACACTAGTGTTAGGAGGGGTCACAGCAAACAGTGGGCTGAGCAGGGTCTAGAAGTGTTGGACTTGTGCTCTCATTCTCTAAAAGTGTCTCAGGGAAAGACCTTGCAGAGGGAGGCAGTGGTGGGATCTGTAAGCCAACTGCAGGGCAACAGCTGGGCCCAGCTGTGGTAGAACAGAGGGATCCCGTCTCCCCCACCTAGACATTCAGTCGCTGCAACTTGTCCTGCCCTCATATTCTCCATGCAAGAGCCACTACAGTACACACCTAGTTTCAATATCAAAAACTGCAACTGTCATTACATAGCAAACATGGTAGCCAAACTGAAATGATGAATAAGGATGGATAAAAATGATGGATGAGATTTAAATTAAAAAGTCAAGTTTAAAATGAGATTGTACAAGTTTTCTTAAAAATTAACACAAACACAAAATGAAGAACATAACTTCTTATACTATTCTTTCTAATGTACAGTAGAAGCAAGACATGATAACAGGCTTGTTAACTAGACTTCTCAATAAAAGTGCAGACTAAGAAGGTTAATGAATAGCGAATATGAGATGAGAGTATCATTTGTACAATAAAGAATCTATGCAAAGAATGGAGGAAAGAATACAAAATGGAGCAAAAAGAGAACAGAGCACACTATTGCAGTTCCAAGGATTTGAAGACTAAGTTCCTTAGCCAAAGCTATATTTAGTAAAAATTAATAATATCAATGGACAATTACTCCTATCACCTTTGGGGGGGAAATTTAATATAGTTTCTCAACTGTAGGAAAGACAGACAAATCATTTTATCGAAATCTGAATTTTCTGATTAAATACACACACTTTCTAAAATTGTACCTACCTTTCTCGGAATTCTTAAGATCATTCATTCAAAGTTATATCAAAGAATATACAGGTACAGGTAGTGTTTGACTTACAACAGTTCATTTAGTGACCGTTCAAAGTTACAACAGCACTGAAAAATGTGACTTATTACCATTTTTCAGTTATGACCTTTGCAGCATCCCCAGGATCATGTGATCAAAATTCAGATGCTTGGCAGCTGATTCATACTTATGACCGTTGCTATGTCCCAAGGTCATGTGATCACCTTTTACGGCCTTCTGACAAGCAGTCAGTTGAGAAGCCAGATTTGCTTAACAACTGGGTTAGTAACTTATCAAATGAAGTGATTCACTTAACAACTATGGCAACAAAGGTCATAAAATGAGGTAAAACTCACTTAACAAATGTTTCACTTAGCAACAGATATTTTGGGCTCAATTGCAGTTGTAAGTCTAGGACTATCTTTCAACAGTTCATTTAGTGACTGTTTAAAGTTACAAAGGCATTGAAAAAAGTGAGTTATGACCATTTTTCACACTTACAACCATTGCAGCATCCCCATGGTCACATGATCAAACTGACTCATACTTATGATGTTTGCAGTATCCCAGGGTCATCTGATCCCCTTTTGTTACCTTCTGACAAGCAAAGTCAATGGGGAAGTCAGATTCACTTAACAGCTGTGTTACTAACTCAACAACTCTAGTGATTCACTTAACAACTGTGGCAAGAAAATTTGTAAAATGAGGCAAAATTCACTTAACAAATGTCTCACTTTGCAACATAATTTTTGGGCTCAATTATGGTCCTAGGTTGAAGATCACCTGTAATTTTATTAAGAACTACTAGTGAATAAGCTAATTAAAAGTAATTAAATACAATGTTCTTGACTATGGATTTATATCACAAGGTGGCCTGATCAAAAGCCATTAGAATTAAATCAGCCAAAATAAGAACCTATAGAATACGTACAGTATGGACAGGTTTAAATTCAATAGGACCTATAAGAAAAATAATAACTACTAGAAATAGATTTAAAACACAAAGAAGCATATCTAACTGAAATTGCCTTGAAATCACAAAGTAGGGGGCACCATAGCAAAATTTCTAGTTTTTCAGAACTGTGGCAAATCATAATGACAAATGCCTTTTGTGGAGGGATGGATACTGGTCACACTGTGACAATTCAAACATCAGATTCTAAAATGTGCTATGCCTGTGTAACTAAATACAGCATCAAATTATATAACAAGTCTCGAGGACATCTCCTTTGGGGGAAGTGTAAATGCTTAAATGTTCCCATCATTCCATACAATAATTCCCATAGAATTTTCAGGATCAAAACCCATTTCTCTACATAGAAAATGGCTAATAATTGCAAGACAGCATGAGCATAAATTTTCCTAAATTTCCTTCAGAAACAAATTGGAATTCCAATTAGGTTTCTTTGTAACACTTTAGTTTTCCAAAGCAATATTCAGCATCAATGCAAATAAAATTATGACTTGAATTTTTCTCTGGTGCTCAGAAAATGATAGTTTACTATTTTGTCTAGCATAATACAAACATGTTTTCTGTTTAGGCTTGCCCTGATTATAAAAACAAGTGGAATCTATAATTCCTTAATTCAGAATTATACATTTTTAATAAGACAGCATTCTTATATCAACTGGTCACCTAGTATCTTCTGTATGTATATTGTTCTATTTAAAACTGCAGTTTACTCAGAATTACTGCCTTTATTGCTGTAGAAGCTGCACAAGATTTTGGATAACCACAAACCACATTCCGAATTCTGTACAAGAGTGTCAAATGAGTCTTGGGATATTTTATAAGCTAAAAATACATATATTTAATTAATTAAAATATAATTTAAAGAATTACTTCTAAAAAAATAATTTTAATTGACAATACCTAAAAGACTTTAGAGCACAAATTTCAAGCTCTTCCAATGTTTTAAATCATCATAAATCCACATAGACAAACTAAAATATAAGGCCTGTACAAATTTAAAATTGTTTCAACTAAAGAAAGATAATACACTATACAGGTAATTCTTGACTTATGACCATTTGTTTAGTCACTTTGAAGTTACAACAGCACTGAAAAAAGTGACTTATGAACATTTTTCATACTTACAACCGTTTCAGCATCCCTGTGGTCACATATTCGGACACCTATTTATGATTGCACTGTCCTCACCTTTGACAAGCAAAGTCCATGGAGAAACCAGATTCACTTAACTGGGTAACTAATTTAACAAATGCAGTGATTCATTTAACAAGAAAGAAAGGTTGTAAAATGGGGCAAAACTTACTTAAGTGTCTTGCTTATCAAGATAAATTTTGGGTTCAATTGTGATTGTAAGTCAAGGACTACCTGGAGCATCTTGGGCCTTTTTCATTTGAAGTAAAGAGCATGGTAGAATATTAAATTATGCATGGTATGAAAAATACAAATGGAAGCAAGTTTTTTTCTTGCTTCCATTTGCATCAGGACTCAGAGTTACTTACTGTATTGAAACTAAATATGTTAAGAATTCAAGATAGATAAAACAAAGTATTTTACAAAATGCATAGTTAAAATGGGATTCACTGCTTCCTTTAGCCAAACGTGTAGCTAATGGTTTTGATAAAAGGTAGTACACCTAAACATCAGCTAGAATTGTAAGTCATGGACTACCTGTATCGTGATTTGCATCAAGACCAAACATTGATTAAAAATCATACACCATGCCTATCTTGATTGATTTGCAAGATCAATCAGGGCAAATGCTACTCTTCCTAAAACAGTTTGCAACACACTAAACAATACCACTGGCTTGCATTCTTTCTACATCTCCATTTGTTGCCCACCAGCTTCAGCACGAGATCCTGTTGCAATAAACAATTCATGTCATTTCCAGCTAACTTTGTGTCACTATCACTTTGTAATTCAGGATGCCTATATTGATTTAGAATTCTACACTTCACATATAAATAGGAAACTCACATAATATAATCTATGATCATTAACTCCAAATTGGTGTATTAAAGGGAAAAGGACAAAGCTCTGTATTACAGAGCCATAACTTATGGAGCCAGTTTCAATCTTTTAAGAAACAAAATTTGTACAACTCCTGCAAGTACTAATACAACCTGATTCTCTTCCTAGACCTACAATCTTAAAGAAATAGAATACTAATTACTGTCAACATCCAACTATGAAACTATACAGTGAAACACAGCTAAATATTGGCTATCGCTCTATTTTTGCCAGAAGAAGCTAGGTACACAAATGAGGCAGTTTGCATAGTTCCTCAACCAGCCTCATTTGACAGCTTTGAGTTCCAGAGAGGAGGAGAAATAATTGAGCAACTAGTCAGATGAGAGATTTTCTGATTATACCAGCATAATGAACTCCTTAAACCAGGAGCATTTGAATTATGCACAGCATTCTTTACACCCACAGATCCCAGAAAGCAAGCAGCATCCATTCTGTATGCAATTCTCTTCACAACAGTGCTTTCTTTTCTTTTCTTTTTTTATAACTATAGAGTATTTCTTTTGCCGAAGAATGCTCAGCTGGGAAGCCGTCTCAAAAGGGCAATTGACCAAATTAATTGTACAGAACACAAACATTTGGCGACTTTCACCGGCACTGTAAAGCATCCCGTTTTCTAAAGACATACCCCCCCTCTCTCAACCAGCGTCAATAGGTTGCAAGCCACAAAACTTGGGCCACAATAATCTCTTAGCTCATCGGGTACTGCCATATATGTGAATATATATTCGGCTACCCAGATTAACCCATTTCTCCCTCTGGGAGCCGCTTCCCCGTGTCCTCGTGTTAAATTCTGGGAAATACTCTCAAGCGGCAGGCGTTTCGTCGTTAAGAGCATCGCCAGGGAGCGATAAGAAGGAGCGCCCATCGCTGTCTCGCCCCCAAGAACGGTAAGGAAATGCTCCATAGCTGCTACGAGTGCGGATGCCGCTGCTGCAACTAGTCTTTTCTCTCAGGACCTCAGCGCCTTCCAAGCACGGGTGCAATCGCGAGGGGGAAGCCAAGGCCTCGGGATGGGAAACCAGGGAAGCCCGCCTAGCAAAAACCCCGTCTTCTGCTCGAAGTGCCATTCAGCTCCGCGAGGGGCGACAACCGAAGGGGGTCGGGCATACCGCCGCCACGTACACGGATCCTCCGCGCTCCCGGCCGCCCTGCCCTTCCGCGGCGTGACATATATGACTGTCCTGCCAAGAGGATCCAGAGATTCAAGCCCCCTTTAGAGGAGCCAGTGAAACCCTAACATGACCCGGGGTGCGGCCGGCTTCACTCACCATTGCTGTACGGCTGCTGCGGTGGCGGCGGCTGGCCGGCTCTAGTAAGGCTATTATACGCGGGCCTTCCCGGCTGGGCCATAGCGGCAAGCAAGTGGATCGCTTCACGGGCGTCTCTGAATCTTGCTCCGGCGCCAAGCCCAGGAGGGGAGGCCCTGCACTTCACACCGGAAGAAAGTAAACGAAGGCCGCGCAGGCGCACTCGGTACACGTGGCACTTCCGGAACGGAGGATCCCGCAGCCGTAGGCGGGGCTTAGGGCTGAAAAAACGGTGTCCTTGGAGGCGCGGTAGAGATTTAAAGGGTTAGCGCTCTGGGGACGTCATCGCGGTCAGGCTTTGCCTTAAAAGCGTTGAATTGACAGGCGGGATTCAGTGACAACTAGGCTCACCCTGCTCAGAGTCCAATTTTAAAGAAAAAACATAGCTGCTGGGAACGATTAATGGGTAAATCAATAAGTCTTCTAGGATTCGGAGAGTGCATTTTCTTCAATCCTTGGAAATCAGCTCACCCAGAGATTTAGTATGGTGTAAAGTCGGGTCAATGTAATATGTAAGCAAACATGGAAATTTATAAAAGGAACAGGACAATTTTCTAAAGTAAAATCACACTGGCTCCTGATAGTTTCCTAAGCAAGTCCCTATGGGATTTTTTCCCCTCTCCTTTTTTCTTTGGCAACACTACAGAAGAGTTTGCCACACCGCATCATCTGGCTGTTTCAGCTTTCCAGTGTAGCTTATGCTGCAACTGTGATATTTCTGAGACTTCTGCCACCTAAGCAGAGCTGATGTGGCTCAGTTTTTTGACATCAGCAGTGGCATCTGCAGAATCTTGCACTATGTTGCAATATAAGTTCCACCTCCTTATCTACATACAGAAGGGGAGGGCATGTTTCACAATAGAACACTGCTTTCAACTTTCTTCCCTTCTCTTGCTCCCATGGCACCCACTACATTTTAGGCAGGTTTAGCTTGGTGACAACCTCTATAACGTGTATTTTAAAAGATAAAAGAAGGGCATTTTTTTAAATTCTGCAAAAGTTTGATATTTTTACTCCAAACAGCAAGATTTTTTTTAAATGACAGCTTAACTGAGGAAAAATCAATATTGGAAGATTACAAAGGGAAAAATCAAAGCAGCCTTCTCAGCTGAGTACTTTGCAAAAAATGATCTTTTATATGATTTGCTGAACTGATTTCACATAAATACTGTGTTCCAGAGCTCTGTTGTTGCATTAAATTCCACCCAGATAACAGGCTGCTTTAGCAGAGAGAGAAAAACCTTATAATTATCTTCACATTCTGGCCACAATCCAGAGTTAGATTATCTTAAATTTATTGAAGCCAATTGGTTAAGATTAAAAGGAATAGTATGTCAAATAAGTATTCTAAATGAAACATATGTTTTTTGAAATGACAAACAAGTCTCTAGATTCCAGTGGGATAGAAATGTGTGTTTTACATGAATACACAGATGGAATATCTTGGGAAAAACAACAATATCTATGAGATTTGTATTTTGGGAAGAGGAGTGAGATATGTCACTACTACTACGGTACAATGTCCATTGTATCTAAATTTCCTTATCCTGAGAGCAGGGTGGGGAATAGACAACTAAAAACTATGGTAACTGTACAACTACACCATTCCTAGAAACACCATTAGACTCCCACCAATCATATGCCAGTACATGAAAAGTTTCATTGATAGCGTCACATATTTTCCATGTCCTCATTCAAGACACTAATGGCTGTTATTTTTGACAGAGCACTGAGAAGAAAAACCAAATGTTTTATTTCAGCAGGTGGGAAAAGTGTCAATATAGCCTCATTTGCTTTTTGGGTTCTGGGTGAAGAAGCCATTCTTGATAGAGACAAGATAGAATAGAATAGAATAGAATAGAATAGAATTCTTTATTGGCCAAGTGTGATTGGACACACAAGGAATTTGTCT
>JANHFT010001602.1:143143-158332 GCA_032467955.1 Pseudoxenodon macrops
GATAGATAGATAGATAGATAGATAGATAGATAGATAGATAGATAGATAGATAGATAGATAGATGATAGATATAGATAGAATAGAAAGATTAATCCATGTTCTCTTAATTCATTCTCTCTCTCGCTACCCACACACACACACGCACACATACAGAGGGATGTAAACCACACCATTCTAAAAAAGACCAAATGGAGCAAAGTTTGAGGGCAATGCGTTAATCACAGGTCAATTATTCAGCATACTAATTAAGGTGGCTGAAGAGGTATATTTCCCTTTTCAACAAAGTTATCATGGAAAGAAATAATAGAAAAAGAATTATAATTTTACAAGTGAAAGATGATGTTAAGTAGATGTAACTATATTTTCATAAATGAGAGTATTTGTGCAATAAATGTTTAAAACACCAAACAAATTTTGAGACTTTGCCCTTGTGTTTCCTCTCATAGCCAGAGAGCTGTTTAGAGAAATTGTTTTGAAAGAAGAATTACAAGATAAAAACACTAGCACAAGTTGCAAACAATTTCTACAACTTCTGAAAATGTATCACCTTTTTTTTGTTCCTTGATTTGGAGTTGCTATATAAGAAATAATTAGCTAATAACTAAATAATGTGGGCCTATACTTCTCCATTGGATGTTTAACACATCTTTTAATGTATCCTCACTTAATCAAAGACTTTTCCATCTAAAAACTAAATTATTTTGGGGGAAATCATCTTTTTTTCAGATAAATGCAAGCATTTCAGAACTAGTTATAGGTCCCAGACAGACTTCATCCGATTTTAAGACTGCTGGTAGTCCATAAAATGTAGACATTGTAACTACTATACATCCTTTTATGTAGTAAGACAACACTTGTTTTCGCTAGTAATTGTTTCCTGATGTGCCCTTGAAGGTTACTTTTGCAGCTTTGTAAAACTTTATTAATTTGTTTGTTTGTTTTGCAAATACACAAATATTGAGGATGATTATCAATTTTCCCTTGCTATTTGAGGATAATTCATTAAGTGTTTTTATATTTTCAATACATTGATCCAGAGACATCCATACCTGAGCAACATATATTTTAGTTTTAATCCTAAAATTAAAGTAACTGTAAAGGTTGTTGAGCAAGATACATCTGCTCTTATAAATATATTATTTAATAGGCTTTGAGGACTCGTCAATATTAGATTTTAAAAATCTGCTAAAGTGCTTTAAAAAAACCTAAGACTGCAATTCATATAAATATTTACTTAGGAATAGATCCCACTGAATATAAACATATATAGGATTCCCATAAAATTCAGAGTGAGGACAAACTGAAATTTATTTGGAACAACAATATTACAACTCTACCAAATGTATTATGAAATTAGTTGTGTTAATCGTATTAAGGAGTCGAATTAAATGATCTGGAAGGCCCATTTTCAATCCTTTAATTCTTTAATTTTTGTAATCTGAAATTATACATTTTATAAGGTACAAACTAGCTTTCTGTGCTATTCTGTTACTAAGGAAAGAGAAATTGAAAATTCCAATTAGTAAATCATACCATTTTAATATGCATTTATTGCTGTTTTATGGTCAGAAAAATAATGCAATATTTAGAATTGCATAAATAAATTACACTTTGTGATTTTCAATGTTACATAAATTGGACTTTAATACTGTATATAGGTAGTGCTCGACTTACAACAGTTTGTTTGGTAACCATTTGAAGTTACAATGGCACTGAAAATAGTGATTTATAACTGTTTTTCACACTTAAGATTGTTGCAGCATCCCCATGGTCACACAATCAAAATTTGGACGCTTGGCAACTGACTCATATTTATGATGGTTTTAGTGTCATGGGATCATGGGATCACTTTTGTGACCTTCTGACAAGCAAGTAAATGGGGAAACCAGAATAATTTAACAATCCTGTTACTAATTTAACAATTGCAGTGATTCACTTAACAACAGTGGCAGGAAAGGTTGTAAGATGGGGCAAAACAAAAATCTCACTTAGCAACAGAAATTTTGGGCTCAATTGTAATTGTAAATCAAGGACTAACTGTACTGTAATCTTACATTTGTAAATTGATCACAGTATCATTTATTTTGTTTCTAAACAACTTTCATTGGAATGTTTAACATTGCAACAGAAATTCTGATATACACACCAGATGAAATTGTTCTTGCTCTGCAATTCTTTTCTCAAATTTCTCAATTTCTCATCAAAGCATTTGGTAAATTTACTTGCAGTGTAATACATTTCCTTCTGGATTTTTAAACTTCTATTTGAGATTAAGTGTTAATATTAGCTCAATTTCCTCAAAACTAGTTGAATAGCATGCCTGCTAAGCACATCTATAATGATGACAGAGCTGACTTCAATTATCTTAGTTGTTTTACTGAGAACTCACATTCGAATGTCAGACTTTTATTCAGAAGATAATGAAATTGGGACATAAGATTCCACATAAGATGCTTCTGTGAGCATGGCAAGATACAATGGCTGAAAGCTTTAGAGGGAGATGCAAACTTGAAATAAGGAAGAATTTCCTGACTATGAGAGCTATTAAGAGGTGGGATAGCCAACCTCCTTGAGTTGTAGGAGCTCCATGGTTGCAGGTTTTCAAATAAAGCTTGGAGATAAATTTATCAGGAATGGTCACAAGATTCCTACCTTGGGTAGACGGTTGGATTAGAAGACTTCTATAAAAGACTTCTATAAGTCTTATAGCGCAATCTACCTCAAAGAGTGCTTGTTATGGGAGGGAAAACAGGAGATGGAAGTGCGATGTCTGGTATAATAATACACTTTTTAGGTGCCACAATACATAGCTATTTTTGCTGCAAGCTATTTCCTCTTCCCCATACAGATATTTAGGCACTTCCATATGAAACATTTATTAAGCAATTTTGATCTACCTCTTCCCCATTTCATTTTTGTTGCTTACAGAAGGGTAAAGGCAGAATAATAGATAGATGATAGACAGACAGATAGACAGATGTTCATTGGCAGCGGTGTCTGAAAATATCTTCTCGGTTTACTATGGTAGGTTACCTGCAGAACTCTCCCTATTTCGTTCCTAAGATCTACTTATCTAATGCCTTCGAAGGGCCATAGCAGTGAGCCGGCCTTAAATAGACTGAATTTCCAGATGGGCTTCCTGAAACTCTGCTGACAGGTTGGGTTGCGAGACTAACTTGTACGTCCAGTCCTTTCCATTTCAGCCGTGAAGGGCAATCCCCGGAGGCTGACCTACGGGAATCCACCATGAAGGGGAGGGGGAAGATCCCGATCTGCAACGCGTGCCAGATCGCAAGCTTGAGCCGGGTGACCGGTTCGCCCACACGGCCCGGAAGGAAGGAAGGAGCCGCGGAGGGGCGGAGCGGAGGAGAAGCAGAGCAGAGGAGAGGGGAGGCCTCCAAGCTGCTGTGTCGGTAGCTGTGGATGAAGGGTGCGAATCTCAGGCTCTGCACAGGGTGAGTGGCTCTTCTCGGCTTGGCAGGAAGCGGTTGGCATCGGGTTGGGCTGGGCTGGGGGGGCTTCTGGGTTTTCTCCCTTTCTCTTGATCCCCATGATCTCGATCCTTCTCATCGGTCTTTCTGCTCCATTATCCCCCCCCCCCTTGACTAGCACGCATTCCTCGTCTTTCAAGGCTTCCTCTTGGCCTCTGCTTTTACTTGTGTCTCTTATTTTTTTAGATTTGATTGTCCTCTCGCTCCCCCCCCCCCAAATCGGCCGCGTTCCTTGTATTTCACATTAGCCGAATTTTCCCACGTTGATTCCATAACTCTCCCCACCTCCATTACTTTATTTTGTGCTGTACAAGTCTGTACGTATATAAGTGGGATACCGGTGTGGCCCCATTAATATTCGCTTTGTTTGTAACCTTCCCTAAGCAAATGAGCACCCTATTATAGGAAGGAAGCCAGAGATGAAGTGAGCCGCCCTGTTGTCACAGAGTGAGTCAGTACAAAAAGAGATCAAAGGTGAAACTAGGTTGGAGATTTTACCTGTGTGCTGGCACATATCCATCTCTCATTACGAGTCACTATTATAGTACAGATTATGTGCTAAATGCTTGTCAGTTTCTGCCCGTTCTAGTTCATCTTACAAGCAGCCAGTTGAGGTAGGCAGGGATAATGCCCATTTAGAGGCAAAACTTCAAAGCGATTTGCTCAAAGCCTTCATAGCACATATGCGAAGTTTGGAAGGTGGTGAAAGACAAGCTACCCAAATTGGCAAATGTATATTCACATCCTCATTAAAAGCATAATTTAAAATGCCTGTTAGCAATTTCTTCTGGTTGATAATTATTAAGTAATAAACTTAATACTCATGAGCTTCCGCTGCTATGAAGCAAACAACAGATACCCTTGAGAGGAACGTGAGTTGTTTGAAAACTATAATTGTTTCCTGGCTTATGGAAGGCTAGTACAATGGAACTGGATTTTTCAAGCAATTTGGGAGTACTACTTAGAAGAGCAAGTATACAATCTTGTACACTTTCTTTCCCTAGACCCCACCAGCAAGTTAGATTTAATCCCTTAATTTAGGAATAATACTGCTTTTGACTAAGTAATGATCGAAACAACTTAAACAATGAGGTTTGGTTATGATTTTGGCTTTTTCTGTCAAAAGAAAACCCCACCAGGTATCTGACGTATACATTATAATTGAATTTCTAAAACTGGATGTGTAAAGCACATCAAATTGCAGTTACACAAAAAGAGGAAAACTCCAAATGTAAGACAATCTTGTACTCCCCTCAAAAACAGGATTAGATAGTAAAAAAGCTGTAAACACACCTAAATTTGTATTCACAGCCCAGTTTTCCTTATTTGTAAACTACCGTAGGTTGCCAGTTCTCCCTCAAAACAATTCTGGAAACTCCCTCACACCCACCCCACCCCAAATATGTGCTTTGGCACATATCTGCATTTATACACACATACCCACACAAGTCATTCTCTTACATTCAAACTCCTAACTACTTCTCACAGAGTAAAAGAAATTGCATTGAATCGAGTTACTCCCAACTATGTATATGCTACTGTTATGCTAGATGTGTTTAGCCCTATTTACTATGGATGGGGATAAGTAGAGAAGAAATCTGTGACTACTGAATTGGTTTTTCTTCTCTTTGCAAACAACAAATTGATAGAGGTCTTAGTCCTGGACTCAGAACACAACAGACCTAGGCAACTTTCATGTACTAGGAATCATTGAATTTGGTGGCTTTTGTTTCCAAGTGATTAAGCTTTGGACTGTTTAACCTTGTACAGTCAACAGGTTAGCCCCACCTTTGTCACATTCCTCTTCAACAAGAGAGGATCCTGATTTTCCAGAGTCTTCATTTATGGGGAGAGCCTTCATGGAAAGAAGAGGTTCTCCCTGTCAAACATCTTCTATTTCACGACTAGCATATCCTGCCTCCCTTACAATTACTGTGTACTTCTAAAAGCTTTTCCTTTCACATTCTCAGGGAATGTGAGATCGCAAACAATTATTTGGGAAAACTTGCCTTCCTTTATATAAGACTTATTTCTAATAAGCCTATAGGCTGCTCAGCTCAAAATTATTTTAAAAAAACCTATTGAATTGTTAACACATATGACTAAAATGTTTTTCCAACACCAGCTGTTAGACTCAGGATAGACATTTCATGAAACAAGGCTTCTATTACTCATTTTGAAGTAGGTATGGATGTCCAAGATTGCCTAATACAGATTTGTTCCTTCAGACCATGTTTCATCTCTCTCTAATCAAAATTTAGTTGACTCATCCCTTTGTAGTTATATCAGCAATGAATAAGTGTTGTTATATTGGTGGATTGAGTATGAGTCTAGTAGTAATAGTAATTTCAGAAAGAAAAATAGAAGAATCGTGAGCTTACATGTGTAGCATAAAAAATGAAAAATATGTACATCCTTTCAGTACAGGACGAAGCCAGAAGGCTAATTTTAAAAACATATCTATTAATTTAATAGTATGGTATATATTATATGTGGGGCTGAATATCTGTCATCTTGCAGATTTTTAGACAAGGGGACAATCATTTTTTCATTGTTTCAGAAATAAACACCAGAAAAAGTATTGTTTTCATGCATATTTTGCTTTTTGTCAAGTTCTCAAAACACTGGGTTTTATTCCTGATACTGCATGTCAAATTCTTACAACCTAAATTTGCTCTAGTGATTTGCCACATTAAAGACAGTCTTATAATCTCTTTAACGCTGTCCATCCACCTTATCTGTTATCTTCTCCTTCCTCAACCTTGCCAGACATAGTGGTCTTTTCTAGTCCATTATCTGCTTCCATCATACATTCAAAATATATGAGTTTCTGCTTGGTGATCATCTTAAGAGAGTAATTCATCTTTATTTGGTCTGGGCTTAATTAATTGGTTCTTTTTGCAGGCCACAGTATTTTTGTATCCTTCTGCAGATCCATAACTCAGAGGCATCTGCTTTTTAAATAGTTAATATTAGTTTATATTATTAAAAAGTGCATAAATTGATAGATAAAGGATTAATACAAATAAGAAACATAAAAACCAAAAAGGAAAATGCAGTGACATAGAAACAAGTTATATAAAAGATGATTTCCTCTCTCTCCACACAAGTATAAACCATTTCAGTAATTAACACCTTCTCTAATATTTCAATTTAAAAATCTCTTCCTATATCACAATAATCAAATTATAGAAACTCCCATCATTCAATACTAATTAATAAAAGTATTTTAAGAGCTACCAGAAATACTAACATATATATATATATAACCTTAATCAAATAAATCCAATTTATAATCCAATTTACTACTTTTTTAAAGAAATAAAGCAAACAAATCTCATAAATAGTTCTTTAAAGCCTACCTTATAATTCAGTCCTGGTCAACAAGAAATCCCATTAAGAGCTACGGTACAAGAAACCATAACATGTATTTTACCCAGTTAAATATTATTTTATAGTTCTTCTGATATTTTGTAAGTGATATAGATTAGATTATGGAAGACATTATTGTGTAAAAGTTTTGTTAAATTATATGTTGGACATCACATTTCATGTAGATCTCATAAACCTCTAGGATTTAATGAGGCATTACCAACTGCACAAGATTCCCCCGGATTAAATTCAAATATATCAGCTCCAAAAGTTTAAATTAACCTTACTTAAATAAAAATAATATTGCTGTTACTGCATTAAATTATTTTTCGAGTCCTTAGTTCACTACTTCAAAAAACAATTGCATCTTCCCTAGGTTTCTGATATCAATCATGAGAATGTTGAAATCATAATTTTTCAATTGTTACGATACAAATTGTTCTGAAGTGTAGATGCATGAAGATGAACCAAACAAATCATGCCAAAAAAGTTTCAGTTTTGGAAGTAGAGTAATGCAATTTAAATGAATGATTAGAAGTACGGTAGGTATGCGGTTGTGTTAAAAGGTCAGGGCAAAGATGACCCTCCTGAGATGACTAACCAAGGCAATCAAGCAATTGCAATATTGCTTCCAAGGTGTCCTTAGCCCTCTGATTGCTCAAACTGTTAATGAATTCAAGCAGGGCTTAGATTACAACATGTGCCCTAAAATTCCTGATCTGTTTCATCTAAATTGATAGCACAGGCAAATATCCAAAATGATTGTGGAAAACAAACTGATAGCACCGAATTCATTGGGATCTCACCGCCTATTATTTTGGATGGATTAAAATGAAATGCATACTCTTTATTGGACTGTGTGAATCTTGTCTTCCAGGAGGTTTTATATAGATACAACCAATAACTTTTGTTCTGTGTCTAAAACAAAACAAAGTTTGTGACTTGTAAAAACCTTCCATATGCTTCTATATATATATATATATAGAATTGGTGCATAATCAGTGTGGCTGTTTGGCATCTCTTCAGATTGTATAAAATGTTTTTTAGTTTGTTTAACATCTGTGTGCTGTAGTGAATGGGTGGAAGGGACCACATGCCCCATCCTTATAGAACATTCTGTTACCGGAATTGAGAACTGTCCCCTTCCTTTTGGCTTCCCAGAAGGGTATTAAAACCTGGCTTTGTTGGTTGGTCTAGGGTCCTGAGCGGGGTGTTTATCACTGGAGGTGGGGTAAGAAGGTTACACCCCATCCCATACAACTCTTAGCTTCGTTTCAGTTTTAGAACAGGTTTTAATAATATTTTAATCTCTGGAATGTTTATGTTTTGTTATTTTAATTACAGTATTTTTTACTTGTTTTATAGCTTGCAGGCCGCCCAGAGTCACCTTGGGTAGGACATGGGTGGCAAAACATGTAGTAAATAAAATAAATATAAATAAATCAGAACTTCAAGTTCAGAATTTTGTAACCCTAGTCACCCTACCACCCAGAATTCTCAGAACAGATTAGATATCAACCTGCATTTAAAAAAATCAATACATTAATTCAAGATGAAAAATAATCAATTCACTGGACAATTTTTCAGTGAAATTAATCAAAATAGATTGTAAATTGCTGAAGAAAGATATCTGCAAGATCTGAAACCTTAGCTCAGTGTTGGCAAACCTTTTCAGCAATGAGTGCAAAAACAGCAGTGTGCACGAACCCTTTTGGCACCGAGTTTCAAAACAGGAGAGCGTGCGCATGTCTGAAACAAGAAAATCAGATGATCTTCTGATTTCTGGCATGCATGGGTGTGCAAAGACTGTCCGGTGCACATGCCTTTCTGGGGTCCTCGTGCCTCCCTGCCTGCTCCCCGTTGGGGTGGTGGGACAATCCCACTGATGATCCAGTTCCGCAGCCCGGACAGGGAGAAAATGTTGGACGGGGAATGCCTCCTCCCTCTGTTGGAAAGCCGGGGACACTTCCCGGCCTCGGAACAAGCCAGCGCAGCCCCCCTCCCACCACTTCTGCCAAGGGAGCATGACCAGGCCACCTCTTACTAGCCAGCGCATCTCCATACATAAGGAGCTGCACTCTCCTCCGACCCTCCTGGGGCAGCTCAGTTCCCCCATGGCAGCTTCTCCTCCTCCTGGTTGCTCCAGCATCCCGGCCAGAAGGGGAAGTGCAAGAACCGCCGCCACTAGGGATGAGGGGGTGGCGGTGGTGAGGATGGGTGGGCTGGGGTTTCCCTCCCTCCCTGAACATGTTTCTTGCATGGCCACAGCCCTTCAGTCTGAAGCACTGACGTGTGTCCGTGGTCCAAATCCAGGCATTCCGGACGGCAGATGCATGTCAGTGCCAACACCTGGAGGCCTGGGGCCACGCAGGAAACACACTCGGGAGGGGAGGGAGGGAAATCCTGGCCAGCTTGTCCTGGCGGCAGCTCTGCTCCCCTTGCTGTTCTGGGTTCCGGCATACCGGTCACCTTGTTTTCACATGTGTGGGAGTGCTAGAAACCAGAAGATCATATTCCTGGCACACACATGCGCACCGGGCAGCTGCTCTTCCGCTTTCTGGCATTCCCGCACAAGTGAAGACCAGTTGGCCAGGGCGCTAGAACCCAGAAAAGCAATGGGCAACGACTCTGCGTGTCACTTCCGGCATGCATGTCATAGGTTCACCTTAGGCCTTAGCTGATAGAAATCTATGAGATGACATTATACTATTAAGAAGGAATACTAATTTGCAAATAGTAAAAGATGAGGATACAGATATATGAGATCATAGAAATGCTTCCGCTATATTTCCTGAATTTAAATGGACTAAATTTGTATTCAAATCTTGAAACTGTAAATTTGTAAATTAAACTTAAATTACTGACCTTATTAGCTCCCTATACCATTAAATGGCATAATGGAGCATGCTGTACCTTTTCCCCTAGAATAGATCCCTAAAATATAGATCCTATGTTTTCTAGGATTTTTCATTATTGAAATATCTTCATGTAGCAATAAACTTTTAATTATAAGCCTTCAAAAAGTGGTCGTGGAGATTCTCATACATTTAGTTTTATTGAGGCACAGAGGCATGAAATATTCAAGGAATTTATTAATGTTTTAATTGAAATTGTATTTAGCTGTTGTTTTTTGCAGAACTACATTTGCCCTGCATTTATTTTCAAGATCTTGCTCAGTAATTCATTTCATTTGCCTATGTTGATTGTAAAATTTCATTCAACATGAATGGTGCTGTAGTATAGTCTTTCTTACTTTTCAAACCCAAATTTGAACAATTTATTACTATTGTTATATTTCTATACCTTCTATACTTTTGGAGATCCTATCTGTTAAAAAAGTATATACTGTATAGAAAACATTCTGGAAACATTATTAAAGCATTGATAGGATTTGGTCTGATTGAAATAGCATCACTTTTAGTATTTTGTATTATATGCTTCTGTTAAGTCAGTCACAAGGTTATGAAATTCAAAATGTTACATAACGTTAGTCATGAAATTTAATTAAGAATGAACCATGGGACTGCTTAGTTTATTTATTTATTTATTTATTTATTACATTTCTGTGCCACCTATTCTCCCTTTCAAGGTGATTTGAACCCAGCCATTGGTTTAGCTTGTTTGGTTATTTCATCAAACTAGTTTTAAAAAATCAGAGTTTAGTAAACATATGAATAATCTATCCATATACTGTAACACCCTGCTACTTCTATGTTATTTTCTTTAATTCTTTTGAAGCAAAAACGTGGACAATTATATTCAACATGAGTAGAACACAGCCTATATGGTAACTTGCATGGCATATTGCTGGTTGTGTTCGAGTTGTATTATATTGTAAAATCAGAGATGTAAGAATTTACAATTAAAAGAATTACTATTTGAATATTCAATTGTGAGGATGAAATTTTTTTATAACAAGTTTTGTAGTGGTACGTTTTCTCAGGAGAACTCAGCAATCAGAATCAGATATTGTTTTGCTAACAAGATGAAGAAATCTTTTTCTGCTTTATTTGTAAACATAATTTACTGAAAAGAAAACCAGTTGTCTTATAATAAAACATGGGCAATTCTTGGAAGTATTGAGATTAAGTTAAGTCTAAATTGACTAAAGTTGATACTGATTTTTGCAGTCACATACCGGTAGTAGACTTTAAACTTCCATTTGCCAAGTTGTTTCTAGGCGATTGGTGGCCTGAAATGACAGAATTTCCAGGGTCAATGACTAAAGTGCAGTCCAGTTGTATATTAACTTGTCTGGTAGCTTACTAAGTCACTAAGCTATGGTTTGTTTTTTAAAAAAATTGTTAAAGAAGCAGCAAGGGTTGGGAACAGAACACAGAATACACTAAATCAAAACTAACCAAACAGTATTATCATTTAGCACAAACAACTAGTACAGTAGAACCTCTGGTCATTACCATAATATGTTCCATAACATTGGTTGCAACCTGATTTGGTCATGACCGGAACCTAATTTTGGAAATTTGATGCTTACAAAAAAAAAAAAAAGGCCCGGAAGGGGAAATCGGACGTTGGGGGGGAAAATTGTGAATTTTTTGGTTGGAACCTGATTTGGTCATGGTCAGAAGTGTTCATGACCAGAGGTTCTACTGTATGTCAATAAATGAAGCTAAATTTTATTGAGTCTTTTTTCACTATTAAATTCAGGAATGCACATTTTGGAGTTCTCTGGAATTCTTAATCAGTCCAAGAAGCATAAAAACCAGCCTGATAAAATGTAGCAAATGAGAAAATAATAAATGCTATCTTTCCTTTATAATGGTATACATTAACATGTCCGCACATCAATTCCAATAATCCAAGGATGAGACAGACTAGAGTTCACCATTCCTTTAATATATTGTATGAACCAGATATTGCATCCTGTTGCTAACATATATCTTCACTCTAGCTTTATAATGACTGAAGTACATGTGAAAGATGCAGAATGAAACCTAATGTATTGATTTTAGTTATTTGCTACATATATATCCTGACTTCTCCAGGAATTCAAGATGCATCCAAAACAGTTTGCTAGGTTTCCCCCATCCCATCAACCACAATCCTGTGAGATAAACTAGAATAAAAGAGAGTGATTACCTTAAAGTAATTCTGGGGGCTTCCATGGCTCAGAGGAAACGTACCTTTGACCATGCTCCTTCGTTAACCCAGAAATGCTTGGATAATCAAAAAAGTTTCAATTTTTTTATTGCAGCTCATTTATATTCACTGCAAATGTTGGGTACTCCTGGAGTGGTGAGGTTTGGGTTTTTTTTGGGGTTTTTTTTTTTTTTTTTGCATGATTGTGTATTTCTCTCATTCCTTTTAGTTAAGTTTTATGAGGACCCATATTTTGGGGGCAATATGCTGACTGTAAACCACTTAGAGAGGGCTGTAAAAGCACTATGAAGTGGTATATAAGTCTAAGTGCTATTGCTATTGTTATTGATCAATCTAAGTAGGTTTTTTTTAACTACTTCCTCTTGCTTGTATATACAGTAGTCCCTAATTACAAAACGACACTTGCGTTTTAATCCAGCCTTGTAAATAAGCTTAGAAAATTTACTAGCCTGTTTTGGGTTAACAGAAAAGAGGTAGTGAGTTTTCTCTTTCCTTCAGCAGTTTTCAGTGCTAAGCGAGAGGAGGGGAGCCTAGGTTCTGGAGTGGCTACAACAGGGTAGAAACTTAGTTTTGCTATTCTCTCCACAGACTTACTTGCCTGAGTGTAGTTCTTGTCGCAGCAGCTCCCAGATGAAGGTTTAAACCAAAGGGCCCTAAAGGGTCTTTGTATATTTACAACATTTCAAACTTCTTTATGTATATTTCTCCCATTGAACACGTTTGTTCTTAGAATTGGTAAAAAATTCATTTCTCTTGCCACAACAGGGACGGGCAAATCTTTTGTAATTGAATGATCATCATCAACACTACCATCCATCACTCTTCTTATAGTGAAAACCAAAATAGATGCTGTAGTGACAAATAATAACTCCAGAGCACTGGAATTGTCAAATCCCCCCCCTTTCTTTCATTGGAGAATGGAATTAAATCAGATTTTATAGAGGTTGGTGGAGAAGTGGGGGGGGGCTATGCCTTCTTATACCATAATACATATATTTTATTTCATTCCCCAATGAAAATAAGTGGGAAATCTTTTTTCATTAAGTTTCTTTTCTGCTAGACTTCGAGCAGATGATTTGGGGAGAGGGACTAGAAACGGAATCAGAAGAACCACCTGCCGTTTTGTCTTTCCCTGTTCTACAGTATTTTTACATTAGCATGGTTTTTCCAATATAGTTTTAAAGAAAGAAGATAACTTTGGGTCTTAACCTAAAAAGTTCTCTTTAATTGAAAATGACTAGGTTTTAAGATGTTGTTTTCACTTCTGAAACCCGAGAATAGTTATTTTGCTTCATTCTCTCTGCACTGATTTGTATGTTACTTGAGAAGATAGATTTCCTAAGCTCTCCTGTAAGCTTTTTCTGGATGGTATTTTGTTCAAGCAATAAATAAATCAGATGACGTGTATGTACTGCTGTGTTTGCTTATTCTTGACCTTTGCTTTTCAGACGTGTAAGTGATAGCCCTTACACATGGTGTTGTGTAACCAAGAGTTCATGTGATAATTGTATTCCTTAGTTTTATCACATATCTTCAATACATTTTGGTAGTTTAACTTCATGTTTACAGCATACTCCTTTGCATGTTTGCATGGAAATAAGTCCTACTGGTATTAAAGTCAGTGAGGAACTCCTGAGAAATTATATACCCATTATATGTTTGCTTATTGAACTTTATATGACAGATCTCCCATTTAAAACTAAGGAGAGACAATTAGGTTTTCATACACTCTTGAAGTGTTTCCTGATTATTTTACAGAATGAGGCATCTTATTCCCAGGAGACAGATACAGAAATATCCTAAAGAAGACTTATTTTAAAGTTGTTGATGCTCCAGATTACTAATATTTAACAAGGAGGTTAGAATGAAATATATTTGTGGTGTCTGTTTTTTTCTAACACTGACAGAATAAAATCTAATACTGACAGGCAATAAAGTTAAGGAGCTAGGAGCACAAGTAGTGTTCTCATCAGTACTCTCAATGAAAGGTCAACACCCACTGAGGGAAAATGGTTGGTGTCGCCAAAAGAACTGTGGTTTCCTGGATCATGGACCATATTATCTACACGAAGGACTCTTGGCAAGGGATGGGCTGCATCTCACAAAAACAGGGAAAAATGTACTCGGAAAAAGTCTGGCCTAACTCATCAGAAGGGCTTTAAACTAAAATTGAGAGGCAGGATTGTGACCAGTCTTTAGAATCTCTAGAGCACAAAACCAATCATAGATCCCAAGAAAACAAATCAAATAATGAAGTAGGGAGTGATGACAAAAAAAGAAAAACTCAAACAAGTAGGAGATGCAGGAAGCATACCCACGGGGAGGCATAAAAGTCTAAAATGCTTATATTCAGTTGCTCAAAGCTTGGGGAACAAACAGGGTGAACTAGAAGCAATAGTACACGGGGGTAGGTATCATATAGTTGCCGTTACAGAAACCTGGTGGGATAAAACTCATGACTGAAAATGTACTGATGGATGGATACAAATTGTTCAAAAGAAACAGATCTACAAAAAGAGGAGATGAAATTGTATTATATATAAGAGATCATTACATATTTACAGAAATGCATATAATCAAATATAAAACTCCTCTAGAATGTATATGGGTCAATATAAAATGAAAAAAGTGTGACATTGCCATAGATGTATATTACAGGCCAGCCAACCAATCAGAAGAAATAGATGAACTTTTTGCCAACCAGTTAACAAATGTATGTAGGAAGCATACCACAGTAATAATGAGAAACGTCAACTACCCTGATATCAACTGGGAGACAAATTCTGCAGCAAGTGGGAGATCAAACAGATTCCTAACCAACCTAGCCGACAACTTTGTCATCTAAAAGGTAGAGGAGGGAACTATAAGAAAAGCTATACTAGATCTAATTCTTATTAATAGAGAACAAGTGATAGAGGGAGTTGAAGTTGCTGGAATCTTGGGTGAAAGTGACCATATCATACTGGAATTTAATATAATGCAACCACAAGCAATAGAACATAATCTAACCAATGTATTAAACTTTAAAAGAGCTGATTTTAACAAACTCGTAGCAAGTCTAGAAAAGATTCCATAGATGAACATCTTAAAGGGGAAAACAACTCAAGAAGTATGGAAAACTCTGAAAATGCAATCATAAAAACTTAGTCCAGCACAGTACCAGTGAAAAAAACAAGAAATTCAAGAAGAAACCAGTATGGTTGCA
>JANHFT010001602.1:173777-190499 GCA_032467955.1 Pseudoxenodon macrops
AAAACTGCATCTTATACTCCAAAAAATATGGTATATACCGGTAGTTGTAAAAACTGTGATCTTCAAAGCTAGATAGCATGCAATTCTAAGTTATAGTGTGTTTTTTTAATTTTCACTTAGCATCTTATATAAATCGATACTCAGCATAATTAACTGACCAACAAATATATAGATCAGGACTATCAAACTCACGGTCTGCAAACCGGATGGGTCATGTGCTGGCCCCGCCTCCTCCTGGTTTAATGAAGAGGGGGAAAGTCCCGATATGTCACGTGACAACGCAGTGATGACGCAAGTTTGACATCCCTGATGTAGATGATTCAATAATAGTAGCAAAAGCATAACTGCTTGACCTTTGCAATTTTTAGAATTTGAAACATTCATACTGAGTTCACAGACTATGAATAACACTAGTTCCCATTAGTTCGGTACATATCCAGGTTATAGCTTCTCATAGTCTTGCAGCACATTTCTGATCTAATTTAATGTAATATATCATATTATTCTGCTTGCCTCATAGAGTAGTCAAAAGCTTCCTTTGATGATTCATTGCTTGCTACCAGGTGAAATAATTGCTTGGCAACTAGATTTCATGAATTCAACATGCTGTGATGTTAAATTGATGTGTACATCTTTTGCAGAACTCTGGTTGCTTTTTGCTAACTTTTTAATGGTTTGCCTATTACTAAATATCCCTTTTATCTTTTTAAGAGTAGCATACAGTGAACCTGCCCTTAAAAGCATATTAAGCCTTCAAAGATTAAGATTTTGATATCTGAAAATTGTTTTCAATGAAAACAATCCACCACATCATCATCGTGGCTGCTATAATATTCTTGATATGTGACTACCCATGGAAAGTATTCAGAAATTGTAATTTATGCAAAATGTGGCAGCCAGGCTGCCTACCATGCATGCATAAAACTTATATGATGTTTATACTAAAATAATTGCACTGGCTACTGATTGCCTGTTGGACAAAGTTTAATAATTACGGTATTGGTGTTGACCTTTAAAGTCCTAAATTGCTTTGGGCCTGATTAGCGGTCTCTCCCACTATGAAACTGTCCTGTTATTCAGTTCAGTAGAAAAGACCCATTTGAAGATCTCTACTACTGCTGCTACAAAGTGGAGAAGAGCATGCAAGAAAGATTTGTTGTGGAGAAATACAGAGATAGCCTTGAAGAAGATATTCAACAACTTTTACATTAGCGCAAGCTTAGCCCTGAAAGAGAGGAAAGAATACTCAAGAAACTCAAGACTATTCTTCTTAATTCCATTTGAATCACAGAGAAGCAGAGAGAATCTCTGTCAGGCTTTCAAGATTCTGCTATTAAGGGATACTTCAGCTTCAACCACAATAATACACTAGCAAACAATAGATACAAACCTAAGGTAAACCACTCCAAACTCGATTGCAGAAAATATGACTTCTGCAACAGAGTGGTCAATACCTGGAACGCACTACCTGACTCTGTGGTTACTTCCCCAAACCCCCATAACTTTAACCTTAGACTGTCTACTGTTGACCTCACCCCATTCCTAAGAGGTCTGTGAGGGGCGTGCATAAGCGCATCAATGTGCCTTCCGTCCCTGTCCTACTGTTCCCATTTATTCAGATCCATTTCCTGTATTCATAACCATGTTTATACTGATATCTGTTATCATATACATGCTTGACAAATAAATAAATTCAAATAAAATATTTAGGGGCCTTCTGAGGAACAAAATCAATGGAGGAAGCCAGATTTGCTTAAAGATTATGGTGAGTCACTTAATGAACATAACAAAAAAGGCCCTAAACTCACTTTACCACATCACTTAACAATGTTTCTGTCCCAAATGTGATCTACTGTACCTTGCATACAAATACAACATTTAAAATGTGTTCAAGTATATAGTTAACCTTAAGAAGGCAATTATATTTTGGGAAGATACTAAACCCACACACACACCAAATTAAACTTTATAGTTCTAATAAAGGAGATCTTGACCATTAAATCAATTTATTTATACTGCCTGTAGCTCTCATCCTGCATGCTGTGGATCTTCTCTTCTATAGCTTTGATCAAAGCGAGCGTTTTAGTTTTTCTCCCCTTTCATTCAAAATGCTTTTAGAACCTGAAGACATTTTTTCAAGACATTTCATAAAAATAAAATGATCAGTATTAGCAGGAACTATCATCTTAATTTTAGTTGTTGCAAAGGAATTAGAAAAATGGTTTGCCCCTGCTGGTATCTGGAAATGTTATCTTTCTTGATGCTTCATTTTAAATGTAACACTTCCAGACCTTTAAAAGAAGGGCACAATAGAATAGAATAAAATAGTTCTTTCAATATTTGATCTTGTGTAGCCATAGCTATCTCTTTGTTACCCTTTTGGTATTAATGTAGGACTTGAGTTCATACAGCTTATTTTAATGTGTCCTTGTGTCCTCGTGTTCCTGTAAGGAAGCCTTTTCCTGGAGCAAAATAATGGGTGGCTAAAGTATTTTGGATACAACATAAAATACATTTGTAGAATGGTTAGTCATCACTATTAATTGCATCGCTCCTCTGCCATAGTGAATCTAGCAAGAGTTCCAACTCTATATTTTTTAATTCATCCTTGTTAGATTTAATTTTAATTTTAATATTTATAATAGTTATATCTTAAATAAAAAAGGTGCAAAACAGTAAAAATCGCTTTGCAACTTGCTGGATCAGATATTATAGAAATTTGTCCTCCAAATACGAAATTGTAAATAACAACTGTTTATTTCTCATCTTTTGCTCTGGAATTCAATCACTAGATTTGCCTTTGGAAGACTTTCAAAGTTAAGTGGATACTTGCTGTATAATGTGTCAAGCAAATACAGCAACTCAAGATGGCCAACCGCTAACTAAACTGACCTGGAGTGGAAGGTTTGCTATCTTGCAGTGGTAAAAGAAACTAGAGGTAGTCTTCGACTTAATAAACACAATTGGGAACAGAATTTCTGTTACTAAGCAAGAGAGTTGTTAAGTAGGTCACACCCAATTTTGTTACAATTTTTGCCAGGACTATTAACACTGCAGTTATTAAGTAAATCATGGGGTCATTAAAATAATCCAACTACCTGACTGACTGCTTCTATGACTGGTCAAAAATGACAATCAGCCCCCATAAATACAAGCTGGTTGCCAAGCACCCACATTTTGATTATGTGACTGTGGGGATGCTGCAGTGTTCATAACTGGTTGTAATTTACTTTTTTCAGTGCCTTGTAACTTTGAATGATTGTTAAATGAATGGTTGTAAGTTGAGAACTACCTGTACTGCACCAGACACATTACTGACATAACAGGAATGCCCTACTGGTCTTCTAACATTAAAAAAACGGGGAAGAGGCAATATATATTAAGAATTCTAAATGAAAATGCTGATAATTTCAGGAAAATAATTTAGTATGTGAAAAACATGCTTATTGTTTGTTTCTCATCCCATTTTCAGAGCTGCTTGAGACAAGGGAAACTTTTTTATATAGAGAGATTCTTCTCCTTAAAGGAAATTGCATGAATTCCACACACAGTGAAGTCAATTGCAACCAGGACAGGCATCATTGTTGTGGTTTATGAAATAAACACATTCTTCATCATCAGAATTCATACAGTTTCTTCCATTAGGCTTTGTGTAGAAGTAATTTAAGTTGCAGTTTAAACATCTTGTTATGTTTTAGGCATGTGCATAATGCCAATCTTTTTCTATCTTAACCCCCTCTGCTAGAATAGTGTGCCAGTATTTACCAAAAAGGAAATAGATACAAATATACAAAATGATTTTTTTCTATGACTTAAATGGGAATTGCTTCTGTGATATGAAGAAATCCTCCCCTACCCTTCTCACTTCTTTCAACATGGAACAATTTTAGCCAATTTAAAAGTTATGTATTTAGTTTCAGAAAATAGTTCCCAAAATTGTTCAGTCGTTAATTCTGTGTGTGCGTGTATGCAGCAATGTTTCCCCCACTAAGGGGGTGGCTTGTTGAATAGCTTTCATTTAAAGGACAGCAACCGTGTGCCGAAAAAATAAAATTAACTAATAAAATGCTCATATGAAATATGCCTATCGTAGTATGTATTACTAGAATTTCATCTTTATCCTGCTTGCCAGAGCTTGTTTTTGAGCCAAAGCAAAAAATGTGGTGCAATTATTGATTTAAATTAAAATTTTGAATGCAACATATTATAGTATTTAATTATGCCCTAATACCAGCCTTGGATCTAGCATGTACTAGGGCAGAAAATAACTGACTGGCAAAAGAATACATATATTTGATCCTTATATTTAAAAATCAGGCATAAATGCAGTATCACTTATTTGTGTGTTAGTTCTAAATGTCCATACGAAGTTCAAGAAAGCTGAAGCCAAGTGTTTTGGCAACCTTTGGCATAGACAGAATCACTTTGGACAAAAGGAGGGCTTCAAGCTGCCCCGATCAAGCCTTGCGATTTTCAAAAGTAGTAAAAGCATTTATTCAAATGCTAGGGAAGAGCTTAGCCTGTTTACTCTTTATTTTAAGACTATGAAGCTGATATCTCTCCATGTGACAGTAGCATCAGATCTATTTAGAGGATTGTAAACATGAAATCGTTCAAAGAGGTTTACTTGATTCCTGACCTGACCTCATCCAACTGTTACAGAAACTGACTTCTACAAAGACGTGACAAGCTATGGGATAGCAGAATCTCAACCCCTAAGAATAAGCTGACAACCTTCCCCTGATCTACTTTGCTGTTTTGTTTTTTTTACTTTCAAGACTTTTGAGGTTGACAATATATGCACTTCCAATTTAAATGGACAAGAATCCAGGCTAAAGAGCAGCATTCCTAAGAAAGGACAGTTGGCCTTTCCCCAGAATTTTCCTTTTCTCTTCTTAACTAACTTACATAGTTAGAGTATACCCATCTACCACACAAACTCCATCATCCTTCAGCTAAGCATAACAGCAGCTTTGCAAGGATCAAGCCAAACTCTTTTTTAATCCAGTATTTTGCTTCTCATAGCAATCAACCAGATGCCCCAATGCTCATAGGCATCGATTGGAACTATGCATCTCCAGCTGGTTTTTTTTCTCTGCAACTAGAGTTTAGGAGTCACATAAAGTCTTCAAGGCTAATAGGCTTTGAGAAGTCATGACCACCACAAATGTATCTATCACCTTTTAAAGCCACCTAAGTTAATGGCCATCACCATGTCCTGTGGTAACAAATTCTACATATTATCTCCTGTATCAAGAAGTATTTTCTGTATTGTAGATCTTCCAATACTTTTATTTAATTGTGAGATACAAATCCCAATAAAACAACAGGAGACCAATGAACAATAAATAAAATGTTAATTACGTTGTTATTTCCCCCTAAATGTTCCTTACACAACTTTTTACCTTGACTTACAGATGCCTTACCTAATATTCCAGTAAAGTGCCTTAGGTTACTCAGGGGCTAAATATGGCATTCCCATTGCTCTGTCTTTTATGCAATCTGCAACCATGGCCACCTGTTAACCTTTTGGTTAGGATCATTTATATGTATTAAAAAGCATTTTGCCCAACACAAATGACAGAATCTGCTTCCTTCCTCTTTCCACTGAAAATGAAGTATTTTATTCCTACTGCCTGTCAACAAATTAGCAATCCATAAAATGATAGATCCTGGGGCATAATTTCAGTTGGCAAGTTCCATTGGAGGAAGGCTTCTGAAGATGACAAATATAATAGATCAATTTATCTAGACACTAAAAAAAAATTCAATTCTAGACAGGCCTTGTTTTCAATGCCATGATTCTCCAAGGAAACCATTCTGGGGTGAAAAGGGCAAGATTTTGAAAGTGGCATTTCGCAAATGGTATTCTCAAGCCATTTAAAAAGGGAACTTTAGTACTACTGTATGTTGTACTGAATTCAATCTGAACATAACGGTGAAAAATACCCTTTTAGTGATATGATTTTTCATTATAAAGTGTCAAGTTTTAAGTGACAAGTCTCTTAGCCTGTGCAATGACAAGGAATAACCTAAGATCAAAAGAAGATAAATTGAAGTCAGTAGCGGATGTCTACCTTAAGCAGCACCTTTTTAATGTCTGTTTCCCTCCAGAAATCTCAACCTATCATCCCATAATTTCTTATCCATTTCTGTACTGACCTACACTATTAAACAAAATATCTGGTCAGAGCCACATTGGGAAAGGTTGACCCAAACAAAGGATAATGAAATGTGTCCTAATAGAATGGCCAAGATGACAACCGCAATGTTGACGCATGCAGGAAGACAATGGGATAGGGTTTGGATTATGAGAACTGAGTTACTATACTTTACAAACCATAATTTATGGTTTAGTGCAGTAGGTGAACACAGCCAATTTGGGTTTATTTATTAGACCTTGGCTAAGCAAACCTTGAGTTTGTGTGATGTATGAACTAAGTGGTATCTAAGGCAGCAATGAATCAGGCAAGGGTCAGCAAACGCCAACTGCCCTCCTTGCAGCTGACTTCTATTAATGCTTCCCCTCCTTTATTTATACATGAATGCTATTAATTTCCATGCTAGAAACTCTAGGTTGCACACATTAGAACATATCCCATGTCAAAATGTATTCAAACAAATTAAAATGCAAGGCATCTGGATCAGATGTTTTAAAGCTAATGGCATCCTAAGCCATAAAGCTTTCCAGGGTTTTCTAGTCACATAAGCTATTCTTGTCATGAAACCTTGTCTTGAAATTGGAGATCAACAGAAAGAAATTAATATGTGAATAAGTTGTCCCTTCAGAATACCGTAGTTCATTACTGAACTAGTAGTTCAGGTACTGTACACACCCAATAAAATATGCTAGTGTACAGACTAGTTTTTTAAAAGTGCTTTGGTATTTTGATCTTTTGAAATTCTAGTTGGCAGAATATAGAAAAATTCAGAATCAGATGTAAAGAACCTCTCAACAAACATCTCTCCCCCCCCAATATTTTTACTACCCTGCAATCCCTTAATTTGGGTTAGAATAGGGGTGACTGGATGGAGCTGAGCAGTTACTGGACAGATGTCCTTCCTGACGCCAACATGGAGTTTGCAGCAAAAAAAAATTTCTTCGCACTCCAGGAGAGAAACATCTGCCGCTACCTAGAATTGAACCCTCCTGAGTGGGAAGCAAGTGTTACCATCACATCACTCAAAATCTGTACAAACATCAAAAGGCAGGAAACAGGAACAGGAAGGATGGAAACGGTCATTGCTGATATCAAAGCAATGTTGTTTTATGAAAAGAAACAATATAAAAATGGTAAATATTTCATTTATTGTATTCTAGCAGGTGGCTTGCTTCTAAAAAAGCCATCTAGATCTTGCAGGCACTTATTTGTGCAATAAGTAGTTTTTATTGATTTAGCAAAGCATTTTAAAGAGGCAGGCCACTGAATTAACATAACCCTGACCATGGATGTGCATGCACATACTGTGTGTATGCATACTCCCAGCCACACATAGTAGTTTAATTATTAAGAAGCTTCCATGCATTGGAGATTTGTGCTTCTGGATCCAGTCTCTAAAAATAGACAAATGGACAAAGAGGGATGAAAAATAAAAGGATGATTTAAGGATGATATCATTCAGGTAGATGTTCCATGATATCACTACATACGGTAATTGCATATTAGACTTCCATCTGGAAGAACCTAAAGCTAAATGCAGGTGTCACAGTTTCAACATTCGCAAATATTTTTCCACTTCTTTTCCTGTTTTTTAAACTATCTCTTCTGATGAAGGATTTTGTTTTTAATATTTGATTTGAATGTGGACTCAGCATCTTTTCTGTGATCTTAATATGTGGCATTACTATAGTAAAGCTTTGGAACCAACTAAAACAATCTTCATCAACCATCTGCAGTTAGGGAAAGATATAGAGAGAATAAGATAATGGGAGTTTCCTGAATCTTTCAGAAATTAAATAATCTTGATGTCATGACATAACAGGGACCCTCTGAAAAGGACCATATATTAGGGGGGGGCGAGGATTAGACTAGAAGACCTTCAAAGTCCCTTACAACTGTTGTTAAACATGTTCTCAAACCTCTAAAGTTCTGCTCTTATAGTTGGGATGGGATTTTGACTACCGACATTTCCCCAACTCTGGGGGAGAAAATATGAGGTTAAAAAGCAAGTTCCAAGTATGAATGTATGAATTCAAGAAAGTTCCAAGACTACTTCTTGTTATGTTTTCATAAATAAAACTTGTAAATGACATAATCACCAAACTGGATGCACTTTGATGCTATTGTTATGGGGAGGGCAGTCTGTTTATATTCAGATTCCTCTGGAACGAGACAGATTTTTACACAGCCATATCTCAAATTAGTTAGGAGTGTGTAGATAAAGAGTACCTTGATTAAACACAGAAATGTTTCCTCAGAGGAAGGGCAATCCTTTTCACTAGACTACAAATTAACTGATTAACGAGAATACTGCCTTGACAGGGCTGAGTTCAATTCTCAGTTGGCATCTAAGTCTTTATATATATATCCAAGTAATATTCCAAACTACCTGCTATATTGTGATAGATTTGTCTATGGCGATTCTCAATCATCCAGGTTATGTTGTCCCAAAGATGCTTTTTCAAGAGGCAACTAGACTTTCTGGCTTTTCTTTGAAGACATTTCACTTCTCATCCAAGAGGCTTCTTCAGCCCTGCCTGGATGGTAGAGAATAGTTTATAGTCCTTGCAGACAGCTGATTATTTGCATTCTTTTAGAGAGTCATTGAGGCCACCTAGAAGTTTATCTGTGTCATCAGGGCACCTGAGTGGTGCAAATGGGTGTGGAGCCTCCTTGGAACTGTTGAAAGGACTGTGCTGTAGACTGGAGATAGATGATGTTGTATCCCTTCGCCTCTGTTGAGAGAGGGTTGTTTTGTGACAGATTCCTAGTTATATTGGCTCCCAACTGTGCAATATAGGTAGGTATGTGATTGCTATACCAAACCTAGCTTTAATCCTTTGGCAGTAACTGTTACATTCTATTTCTTGATATTCTGTTTTATGTTTCTGTTGAAATTCAGGAATATTTCAGGTATATGTGAAGTGAAATGAATCCCAATATCTTGTGACAATATTGACAACCCACAGCCTTTCTCTTTCTTTAACTTTAGTGCTTCTGGGACTTTATAACTGGTCTTCCAATATTTATTAACCTAAGCCTTTACATTCCACGTAATATATCTGAACAGTTTATTCACACATACAAAGTGGCTCATCTGAGCTATTTATTGATCTAGGACAGCCCCATCCATTTTTATAGCTTAAGAATTATATTGGCTTTAAAAATTCTCATTGACTATGTTTTTGCCTAATATTAAAATCTGATTTAATGATACAAATCTCAACTCAGTGAGCATATTTTTATGGCTCACTCAAGCAGGAAATCAGAATCTTCAACTTCCATGTTAAATTAACTGCATTGCAGTATGCTCGAACTATAAGCTGTGATGGATCTTTATAACCCTAATTAAAATTAATTTGAGTTTGTTTGGAAAGGTAATACAGCAAACATGCTGAAATGCCAAAAGATAAAGGTACGGAATCATGCAAATCAGTGATTCCCACGTTTTAGGAAACGTAGAACATAGAAAAGAGCCAGTTTGGATGATCTTGAACCAGTCATTCTATCTTGACCCTAGGGAAGCAGGTAATAGCAAACCCCGTTTGAAATCTAGCCAAGAAAGCTGCAGGGACTTGTCCAAACAGTTGCCAGAAATCAACACTGATCTGAGATACAGAACATATAGAATTACAATCTCTCCATCACTGGCCTTCATTCAGAGTCAAGACAGTTCCTCTTGTACCTCTTTTAGGCCCAAATCAAACAACAGCTGTCCAGTCAGGCTCATAAAATCAATTTCCTGTTCCCAGATACTATTTCCCATCAGATAAATCTAGGCAGGACAGCCCCCACCCAAGCTAATTAAAGTGAATTTCATCTTCTACAATGGTATTGGATCTGTTTATGTGATTCTGCCAATAGCTGTAGTCAAACAGGTAAAGAATAGGGAATCGGTGTGCAAAATCTCCAAATATTCCTCACCAGCAGTTGTGCTGGCTGTGATTGCTGGGAGTTATAGTTCAACATGAAGGGTTAAGTGTTTCTTAGCTCTGTTCCATGTTTCCCCCCAAAAAAAAACACCCAACCCTCTTATAAGCTCTTTAATGGAGCCATTCTAGTGCAATGTGATGACAGCTGCAGTAGCAAGCAACTCAGCAGACAGTGTTTATTTATCCTTTTTGGAACTGTCAATAATCCATTAGGATTTGCAGGTAGAATTAAAAGAGGGAAGGATTGGATAAGCATTGCAATATGAATATGACGGGGCCTCCATTTCCACTTCAGTTATATACACAGAAGTCAATATCCATATCTTCTGCATATCCCTCTCTTCCCCTGGCCAATTGCACAAGAGATGTGGATGTGGATTTGCATGAATTGCACAAATTTCTCTGTTGGAGATCTTCTTTATTGGACTGGGATGTGGAGGATTTTCAGCACATATCTATTCCCATTGACACCTATTTACTTGCTCCATTCATTTTATACATTTACTGCTGGGGAGCTATAGAAATGGCATCTGCCGTATGTCTCTGGCCAATGGATCAGATTTAGTAATTTGTTTCATCCGCTGGGGGACTCTTAGGAGCAGAACTGTGATAAGAACCGTTTTTCCAGAGCAAGTTAATTTAATTCTTCTTAAGATGTATCTAATTACACACACACTCATGTACAGATGGGAAGAAAGCCCTTCAGTGTTTTTGAAAACCAGTTTCTTCTTTAAACAGAACTAGAGGAGGAAAATAAATATATGTTTTTCTGAATAACAATATACACACTAATAACTTTTAAAAGTAGATAGATTGCCAGAAGGGGGAGGAAAAAATAAGAAAGACTAAGGGACCTGATATCTGATGGTAATCATCATTGTCAATCACTGTGATTGCAGACTAGAATGAGGGAAATAATATCTAAAATGCTTAATATTCATACTAATTTATCATCTGCAAGCTGAAGGGCTTGAAAATGAAGCCCCACCATCGGCTCCTGGGGACAATATTTTACTATTTGCTAACAGCGAGACAGTGCTTGGGCTATCTCCTGTCAAAATACATTCATGTACAACTGCCAGCTTCCAGAAGATGGCATCTTAGTGCACAACTTGCGTGCCACAGAACCTGGAGGGTGAAATACTTCCTGCACAAAAAAGAAAAGGCTCTGCCTTCTTAAACTCAAATCTCCTCTTAACAGAGGGGGCGGCAAAGGCCGACGAGATGCAGAGGAAAGGAAGAAGAGGATTTTACAGCATTCTTGCTCCTGCCTTTTATCTTTCTACTGTTGACTGTGCGTAAAGCACAAATTGACTGTGATATTTTCACAGTCTTCCACTTCATGGAAGATCTATATTTAAAAATCCTGTCTCAAGGCCAGCCCAAATGACTGTGCTGCCTGAGGCAAAGAAACAAGATGGCTTCCCTTCCCGGTCTTTCTGTATACAAAAGCCAAAGGGTTTGGCAATGTCATACTTCTTCAGCACTGACAGAGAGCTCTCCTCCAGACTCATTTAGAGGATCCAGAGGCCAGGTGACACATAACTGTCCTAACCGCTCAGTATTTGTCACCTGAGGCAACTGCTTCATTCTTAGTATCACTCTTCCATTTCCACAAAGACATATCAATAATCTCACATTTCTAATAAACTTACAAAATCTATTAGAATACAAGTTTGATTTTTTTATGGCTAATTCTTAATCTTTGATAATAATCCTTTGCTGTTTAAATTTATTTCATGCTTCTCGCCTCTATTGGTTGAATGACATCAGGAACAGAGTACCACAATGATGTCATTCTATCTATACTATTCTGTCTTTTGACATAATCCTCCAAGCCCTGAACATGTCAGGTGGGGAGGCAATGTTACCTATCTTATCCTGCATAGTTGGCTTTTCCCTTTTCAAAACAGAATTGACTCCAACTGAAATGCCACAGGATGCTCTCTTTCCCACATATTTTTTTCTAATTAAATTATGAGAAATTTTTACCTAATTGCTTTGTACATTTCCCAGGAATAAAGCGCACATTAAGATTTAATAAGACTCTGCTCCACTCACCACAGAGCAGCTATCCAAGATGATTGCCTCTCTTAATGTTCTCGTCTGTTTCCTCAAGAGCCAACCAAAATGATCATTAAGAAATAAAGGCCCTTCCACGGGTATTAAATATACCTTTGTGCACCTGGTTCCTTGCAAATGATCTACAACTGTGCTACACCCAAGGAATAATAATAACAAGGATGCTAATTATCCTGTGGTTAGTCCTGCATCCAGACAAATTGTGCCATCAGTTCTTGTGGGAGGAAGATCCAACTGTGTCCTTTGAAAGAAAGGAGCCACTATCAAATGTTGGTGCTGGTGTCAGCATCTTCCCAATTAGCTCAATTGTCTGGTTCTATTTGAACTGGTTCCCTGTGGCCTCCATTCCTGCTCTGCGTCATATGTACACGTTGAAGTCTGATTCTTCCTGTCCTTGCCTGAACTAAACATGACACATAACTTATAGGGACCTTGGCAGGAACACTTGCGCTTTTAAAGGAGCTCTTAGATAAATATGTTTTGTGCATAAAGAGACCTATTGCATCAGGAATCCTGTAGACCAATGTTCCTGGAAAAATCAAGGGGTGTAGGAAGTTCTATAAAGCCTGAGCACCTAATAGTGTATTTGCTACCCTATGTAGCAATCTGTCAGATAAACCTTAAGAGGAGGCACCTTCTTATAGGCTACACATTTGTTAGGGATCCAACATGGAAAGCTTTGAGACAAGGGTCCCAGAGGTAGAATTCCTCCCTGTTTAGAAACAGCTGAATCCAAACTTGAAATGTTTGCTCTCCTAGCACTTAGTTAAAATGGTCACAATAAAAGGGAATTTTAGCTACCAGCCACCGGGGATGTTATCTGCCTGAATCACACAGTAACACCAGAAAACCAAAATATTAAAACCTGAGAGTAGTCATAATTTCTGAACAGCAGATTCTTTCACTACAGGAATTAGCAACAGTCATCCCTTGGAAATTTATCCCATTCAAATGTTTAGCTGACCACTTTTCTGCCCATTCGGTCATGTTTCTTTTTGCTCTAGGCCCAGAATACGTCTCAACGCGTCCCTTGTTGATTTCAGCATTTTTAAATGGGACAAATGCCATATTATGAAAGCTGAACCACAATGGCAGACTTGGTAGACTCCAAGCTTAAAAAAAAAAGCAAGCAACCCTTGCTTCAGGTTCTGCAGACCTTTTCAGCAGGCTGAGGAAAAGTGCTTCCATTTCCTTCCATCCAGCTGATTCATCCTTTGTCATTGAACTCCGCTGAACTGTGTGTAGGTGGGGAAGGCTAGTGAGAAACACAAGATTGGATGAGGTGGAACACTAAATGCTCAGATTCATCAAGAACTTGTTGTGGTTTTCACCTTTTCCTGTTTCCAGACAAGAAGACTGTAGGTGTGGTAATAATTGTTGTTGTTGCTTGTTTGTATCAGCTGGAACAATCACAACAACCTTTTCTCTAAAGATGAGACTTGAGACTAAAAAAAAACCAAATTATTTATTTGGAACTCAGAGAGGGAAAGTTGAAAGCTAAGAGCAGTATGGAAGTGGAGTAAACACAATAATGGGGGTTGGAGGATGGTCTCTGGGTTGTGTGGCTAATGGGCCAGGAACAAGGAGAGACTTTGGGACCTCAAAAGACAAACTAACACCCGGACTACAAAAATACGAATGGCCACTAGATGGCAACGAGATGTTTGTCTTGTCGCCTCTCACAGGAAGGAGAACGAAGAGAAAAAAAGGCAGCGACCACCGGCGACTGTCCATTTCCAGCCCACGTTGCTGAGGCGAAGCGTCCCGGGCAGCGCACCTGCTCTCTTGCCTCCCTCGCTCGCTCCTCCTTACGACCTCGGTAGCCCTCGGGGCTACTGTCTTCGGGCTGCAAAAAATCTCAGTGACCGCTAGAGCGGGTAGCAAAGAGACACAGAAAACCTCGTCTCTCTGCTGACCTTGAGCGGCTCTCCAAATGTTTGTAGCAGGGAACGGTAGCTTCCTAGCCCCGCGCAACCCGTGGTTTTGAAGCTTTTAGGGCAAAGGGATGGGCACTATTAAGATCCCCAGGCGGCATCCTCCGCTCTATCGATGCCCCTGCGGCGGGCTCTTTTCGCAGGCAGAGCTTGGGCCCCGTGTGTATTGGAGGCGGGGGGGGGGGGAGAGCAGGGAATGTATCGGAGCCCCGTCGGGAGGAGCTTTGCAGCGATGATTCACGCGCTTCCCTGGGAAGAGGACGCGCGAGTTGCTGCGGCGAGAAGTCTGCTCTCCCGCTCCGCTGTTCCCGCTCTCATTCTCTCCCCCCGCCCCTGAACTTGCTCCGTCGTTTGCCTTCTGTAGGCAGATAACGGGGGCGGAGACGCTCAGGGAGGCTCGAAAATGGAAGACCGGAGCAGGCATTGAGCAGCAGGAAAAGGGATTTCTCTCTTTACTCGCGTTTCCCTCAGCCATCGCGGTTTAGTTGCTGGGTATAATGGCCTTTCGCCCTCCTCCGTCCCTCCCCGTTGGTCAGCTGTATTTATTTATTAGTTCAGTCCTGAAGCAATATTACCACCAGCTCCAACCCCTCGATGCCCATTTCGTTGCTAAGTCTACGGTAGGTCGGAGCTGCCTCCCCTACCTGCGAAAATCTGTGTTGTACACAGCCAGCAAATTGGAACAATCCCCAAGTGGGAACAGCCTATCAAAGCAAAAGGATAAGTGAGTTGGTTAAATCTAAGAAGGCATCCTGCTTATTATGGAATTGCAGTAATAATCTTTGCCTGAAGTCTGTGTGCATTCTTGAAGATACTCCTAGTGAAGGGGAGAACCATGCCCAGGAGGCTGATTAACAAAATGGAATAAGAAGTTCCCTTACTCCTTTTTACAATTGCAGGCTCAGGGCTATTGCTCATAGCCAGGTTGAAGTGTTGTCTACCAATTTTTCTTTATTTCCCCAGTCTTCCGGTTAGTCTGAGACTACCTAAACAAAAGTCTCTCCTGTTTTTATGGCAAGGTTTTTTTTTCCAGAAGTAGTTTGCCATTGCCTCATTCCCAGGGCCATGAGAAAGTGGCTGGCCCAAGGTCACCTAGCTGGCTTTGTGCTTTAGGTGGGACTAGAACTCATGGCCTCCTGGTTTCTAGCCTGATTCCTTAGCCACTACAGCAGACTGGGTCTCACCAATCCTTTAGCTGGCAAAAAAAAAAAAACACCTTACACCAGCACAAAATGTTCTTTCTACTGGTGACTCCTATCTAGCTACAGGTTTAATGCTGGCTTGTATCCTGTATCCCTGCCATTGCTGGTCACCTACTGTTCAGGACCTTAGTCTGATTCTGGGCTTCAAAAACCCAGATGACATTTAGAAGTTAGCAAAGCTTTAGAGTGTTCTGGATCTCTTTGGTGCCATATAGCCCAAATGTGGAGCTAAATTGCATGTTGATTTGCAGTTTTGTTTCCCCCCCAAAAAAATGTCTTTGTAGGAGATCAAGCAGTGGTAAAACAGTGTGTCTCTTCCCTGAAGTGGTCCCCACAGACAGTGGTAAAAAAATGTCAAGAGGTGGCGCAATAATGCAATCAAAATTCCATCTGGTTTTAATTGTACCTGCAACACAAATAAAAACCAAGCCCAGCTTCCATTACACCATCATAGCAATCATCTTGACTTTTCTGTCCATATCCTGAGGACACCACTGCTTCCCTGATTGGCTGTCACTCAGGAAAGAAGAGAGGTATCCAAGAATGGGCACCTCTGCCCACTTCTGATTCAAACCCACTGTTACTTCTGCTTCACAGTTATGCCTAAGGAAAAACAGTCTCTTGCAGGAAAGGGGAAAAAAGGGAACCATAATCCTGAAATTGCGACTGAGGTTGTTGTACAAAGTTTATATATAAGGCAGTCATTTTTCCAGGAAATGAGCATGCTGAGAGAATAACCAAGAAGGGTTAACAGGAGTTTCATAGTAGGGTTCAACAGGAGGAAGAGATAAGAAAGAAAGGAACAGAGAAGCGGTTTGTTTTGAGAGCTGTATGCTCAGCTGGTAGAACTATCACTTGAATAACTTCTGATTGCAAAGGATATGCCCAGAAAGTTTGCTGATTGCTTTTGAAGGGTTAGCACCTCCTACTACAAAAGCTGTGAAGGAATACAACGTAGACAGTTTCCAGGCAGCAAGTTCACTGAGCAAGTGAATAGGGAGGGGGGAAAAAGGAGTTTGAAAGGAAAATTCAAGGTGTGTATGTGTGTGCCCCTAACAAATGTTCTTTCCATTGATGCATTTAGCTAACCCAAGTGTCTAAAAAGGAACAAAGAAATCAAAGCTTTTTTTCTTGATAGGGTTCTACCAGAGATGGTTTCTACCGGTTCGGGCCAGTTCTAGAGAGTAGGCCACTGGTGACATCATGGAGCCGGTTCTGCTCTGTGGACACCGCCATCTTTTTTTGTATTTTTTATTTTGGGGGGGAAATGTGCATTTTTGGTTTTTTTTCTTCTGCGCATGTGCAGAAGCTGAGTTTCCACCACTGCGCATGCGTTGTTGTCTTGTTTTCAGCCTTTTTTGGGGGGGTGTTGGGTTTTTTCCCTACTGCGCATGCATGCACCCACGAGGCA
>JANHFT010001602.1:200680-211303 GCA_032467955.1 Pseudoxenodon macrops
CACTGTCAGAAAGTTCCTCCTTATTTCCAGGTTGAATCTCTCTTTGGTCAGTTTCCATCCGTTATTCCTTGTCTGGCTTTCAGGTACTTTGGAAAATAGCTTGATCCCTTCCTCTCTGTGGCAGCCTCTTAAATATTGGAAGACTGCTATCATGTCTCCCCTGGTCCTTCTCTTTAAGTAACACACCCGATGTCCATAATTGTAAATTATATTTTACTCAGTTCATTCAAATGTAGATACAGAACACAGGCTTCGATTTGTTGTGACTGAAGGCTATACTTTAAAAAAAGAAGAAGAAAAAAATGAAAAGGCATCCAAGGATGCAGGGAGTGTGACCAAGATGTGCAGTCCAGTTAAAAAAATTAAGAAACAAAATGGGTGCTGTAACAATTGCAGAGGTTTAAGATAGCCATTTCATCCCTTAGACTCCTTCTAACATAAAAACCTGATCCACGGTAGGGAGATTGGAGTGAAATTATCTTATTTTACTTTAATATCATTCTTACTCTGAAAGGAACGATAACTTTTAACAGGGCTATCAAATTTGGGCTGTAAAACATTGAATAAGCATTAGATGGCAGCAAAGATATTAGCATTTTCAACATCTCCTTGCTGCCATCTAATGATTATCTGGATTATCTACTGTACAGTTCAGATCTGGTAATATTAATAGGCCCATTTTGCTCCTTAACATCCCTTTCCCAAATAGGCAAACAAACAAACACAAGTCTTGCTTACTTGCCATAAAAAAGATATCAGGGATAGAAGAATGTAGGAGTTAAGACAGAATCCTTTGGAAACAAGGAGTAAAAATTGAGGTTAAAAAAATAAAGCAAATAAAGAGGTTTCTACCACATTGAACTTTATACATTCCTGTGGCACTACAAATAAATAGACAAAATTTCAAATGACATTGCCAATATCCAAAAGTGTTATATGACTTTCTGTAACATGGCAGTTATTTAGAAAAAAATTCTGGGTGAAACTAAATAACCTTTATGGATGACTTATTTGTCTTTGCGGTGGTGATGAAAAGAAAGGAAAATATTGTAGCTTTCTTAGAACTGTTTAGAATTGTGGTGTGGTTCTGTCATTATTGAATAGTGTGGGAAGCCCCCTCCCCAAGAATGAAATATTTTGGGGAATATTAAAAGATGCAGAATATTATATTTCCCCAAAGGAGAAATGAAGAAATCTTAACAAAGGCAGAAACAGCCACAGTCGTCCTGCCATAGGAAAACAGTTTCAAACTAAGAAGCTTGATGAGGCTGGCCTTTAGTAATGCACATTTTGTATCCATTCAGAAGGACTGGGCCAATCTATTCATAAAAAAAAACACCTTCAGTCACAGCTCCAGCTAATGGGATTAAGAATTTACATTCCCCCACCCAAATTCTAAGGAAAAGGACATGATCTTTAGGACATAATAGAATTTACCCACTACCATTAGAATAGCAAAAGACACAAGGCTCACTCCATTGCACAACCCCTTGGAGCATCTCAATCACCAAATCCCAGAACCCTGTAAAAATCCATCCACTCATTCAGCCATTTTGTCAGCCACCCCAGAACATTCTGCTGTCACTGAAGTTTCTGGAAACCAAATAAACAGAAACCTTCTTTCCTTGTAGCCAGACTCCATTTTATTTCCAGCACCTTTTTCCCATTTTGGAACCGGACTGGATTTTTCTTCCAACAATAGAAATCCAAGAAATGAAGACTGGAAAAATTATTTAGATCTTCATTTTCCTCTTTAGGAAGTGTAAGGTCTGCTCCTCTATATAATGTTCACTACGTAAACTATTGTGGTTTGAAGGAAATAATTTATTTTTCTTTAGGGAAGCCAGTTTACTGAGCAATCACTTTGAATGTCATTAATTTAAGACTACTGTAAACTACATGTGAAAGAGTGCACACTTACCATTATTTTATAGTAGACATATCTAACTGAAGTTGCTAGGAAGCTTAAGAATCAACATTCTTCTCAATTTTTCATTATAAAGTATGAAATGAAATTTTAAAATGTCAATTCCATTTTTCTTTCCCTCAGCTACCTACTATTTTACTGTTTTAAAGTGTAGCAGTGAATTTCTTCAGTCCTTTTAGGTAATTTGATTACCTACATACTTTTGGCACACCATTTAGCTCAAGCTTTTTTCATTGCAAATGTGTGAAGTTTCCTATTCTAAAAGCTAACATTTCTTTCTGAAAGAGTGAAGCAAAATTGCACCTTTAATTTGGATTCAGAAAAACATTTGATTCGGCTATCAAAAGTATTGCAGATATTTCCTGTCTCTCACTTAACTTTTTGGGATTTTAACTGACAAACTAAAACTAAACAAGAATTTGTTCTCTTCACTTACCTGTCCCTTTTGGACAGGGGTGGGTTGTGGATCTTTTTACTGCCGGTTCATTCAGAGTTGCACCTTGCGCGTGCGCACAAAGCATGCGAACGCATAGCAATAAAAAAAAGCTGTGCATGCGCAGAAGCAAAATCCAAGATGGTGGCACCCACAGAGACACCGACCGAACAGGCTCTGTGACATCATCGTCGAGTTACTAATGGTTCTTAAGAACCGGTTAGAACCGGTAGGAACCCATCTCTGCTTTTGGGATAGGGGATTAGTGTTGACTCTTGACAACTGGCTGGACTGGTCTCTGCAGTTTTCTTACCAAGTTTTCAGAGGTTTTCTGCCATTGTCTGCTTCCTAGAGCTGAAAGATAGTGATTGGCCCAAAGTGACTTAGGGTCTAAGGCAGGGTTAGAATGCCAAACCTATCAGTTTCTAGCCTGGATTGACTGTCTCACTCACCTATCATAGTTCTCCAATACAGGTATTGCCAAATCTGAAGTTTAAGACAGCATTTCTGAGTCGGAAGCATTACATATAATGCTTAGAAACAATTCTCATGGTCTTCTATTTTTTTTAAATTATTTTTTATTGAGGTTTACAGAATAAAAACAGTATAATTTTAAAGAAAAGAAGAAGAAAAGACATTGAAAAGAATGTCTATGGAGATTCTCAGTTAATCCAAGTCATGGTTTTTCCAAAGATGCTGTTAAAAAGACAATGGGAATTTCTTGGTTTTTCCCCTTAGAAACGTTTCCCTCATGGATAATTTGGACCTTGCTGATGCATGGAAATATAAAAATGATTATTCAAAACAATATATTCATGTTTCTAAAAATCATAGATGTTTTTCAAGAACAGATAGATAGATAGTATTTGTATTTCTAAGACTTTAGCTATTAAGGTTTATAAAGCGGAGATATGGTCAAAGCTTTTCAGGTCACAATCCAATGACTTTAACTTTAAATGGATGTGATCCATTTAAATGGATGTGATGTCCCAAAAAACCTTTTTGGATGAGAAGTGAATTTTTTCCCAGGAAAAAACTGAAGATATCCGGCTGCCTTTTGAAAAGCACCTTTGGGACAGACAGAAAAAAAAGAGAAAAAAAAGCTATAAAGAAGTAGCTCCCAATCTTTTTACAACAGTTATAAATGTATTTCATTTTATCTTCTTTCTCTAAGGTTACATGGTGGCTGGCTTCTTTCCATATTCTACATTTTCTAGTCATCAAAATCATGAATCACAGGTTCATTTCTTTCCATTTTAAAGCAAAAAGTCAATAAAGGGCTTCCAGTCACTAGCAAATATAGCTGTTGTCTTTTTCGTAATCAAACAAGTCAATTTTGCCAATCTCTGCAATTTCTGTCATATTCACCAATCATTTCTCCATTGTGGATATTTCAGAGTCTCACCTAAATATCTTTATTTGCACTGAATTTTGTAGTGTTAATACAAAGATCATTACTTCAGAATTGGTATGAGGCAGCCCAATTATGGATTTTAAATGTTTAATGTGGAATATAAATGGAGCAAATGGTCCACAAAAAGCAAAAAATAATTAAAAAAATGTAAAATAAGATGTGATTTGCTTACAATGAACACACATTAGAAAAGAAGATATAAAATATTTGTGACATAAAAATCTGGGTAAAGAGTTTTTTCAGAAGCAATGGGAAAAAAGGAATTATGTACATGAACCCTCAACTATATCCAAAACTGACATTGTTTGATGATTGTGGCAGACATGGTGTGGAGGTTAATCTATAGCGGGCTAAAACTTTGATACAGTGGAATCTCCGTTCATGACCATAATCTGTTCCAGGACTTTGGTCGGCATCCGATTTGGTCATGAATGGAAGCAAAACTGACTGCGCATGCGTGGACACAAAAAGAAATGGCGCTGAAGGTGAAATCACCGTGGCAGGGAAAATCGTGGCGGTTATGTTTGATCGTGAACCAAAGATGGTCGTGAACAGAGGCAAACGTTTAGTAGGGTTTTTAATTCGTGAACCGATTTGTTTGGGCACTGAGGCATTCGTGAACCGAGGTTCCATTGTATTGGGAATTTATGACACAAATGAATATAAAATAGCATTTAATTATTGGATTTTCTAATAGGAAAATTGGTGTCTCCTGGGAAATTGGATAGAAATGGTATTCCCATAAAAAGTCAGACCTTCTGAAAAAAGTTTTAAATTTACAAAGTAAACTACCAAAGATTTGTTTTAATGTAATGGATAATTTGGAGATATAAAAGTGATTATTCAAAAGTATATATTTATATAGTTTTTCAAGAATAGATAGTATTCTTATTTCTAAGACTTTGAGTATTAATGTTTATAAAGTGGAGACATTGCCGAAAACTTTTTCAGGTCACAATCCAATGACTTTAAAAGGAAAGAAATGTTCTTTTAGATGGATATTGAATGAGATGTTGTTGTCAAAGGAAATAGTAGTGGAATATTATAAAGATAAGTTAAATAAATTTTTGAGAATAATCTTAATAAAGGCACAGAAATAAGAATGGTTTAGGATGCAAGTAAAGCTTATGTAACGGGATATCTTACATAACATAAGCAGGCTTAAATAGAAAAGGCAAGAGAAAATACAAATATTTTTGATTTAAAAAAGGAAGAACATTTTTAAAAATCCCCAGGGATGACAACTATTACTCACCAAATTAAGCTTTTACACAGGCAACTATCCATGTTAACAGTGAGAGAGTTGGAAATAAAGATGAACTATGCAAAACAAATAAATTTTGAATTTGCAAATAAATGATTGCCACATAAGCTGTGAGAAAAAAAAAGTAAAGAAAGTGATATTAAAGTTACAAGATGGAAATATTGTAATAACAGATAATGCAAATATATGAAAAAGAGTTCAATTGATATTAAATTACTTTACAGAAAGGTCAAGAAATTCCTTGAAAAAGAATGGATGAAAATTTATATAAACAGAATTAACTTGAAGGTTACAGAGAATCATAGACAAATTTTGAATTGACCTATAACAGTAAGGAAACTGTGTGAAGCTATTAAAAAGACCAGGAAAGTCACCTGTTCCAGATAGGGTTGCCAGCTCCTTACTATAAATGTTTTAACAATGAATATTATTCTGCAAAATGAAATCTTAGGAAGCTTTTCCTAAGTTTCAAGTAAAAACTTTTTCTTATATATTAATATAATATAAATTCATGTTTGACTCCACCCATTCGAATCAAATGTTAGTAGTTCACATGTCACAAAGGTGCTTTTTCAAGAGGCAACTGGACTTTCTGGCTTTTCTTTGAAGATGTTTTGCTTCTCATCCAAGAAGCTTCTTCAAGTCTGATCTTGATGATACCTTTCAGAGATGGTTAGTTGAAAAGGTGCTTCCCAGGCTCTTGATTTTATTTTGCCAGTCTAGACTAGCGTTTCTCAACCTTAGGAACTTTAAGATGTGAGGACTTCAAAGAAGAATAGACAATGTAGGACAGTGATGGCTAACCTTTTTTTTCTTTGGGTGCCAAAAGCATGCTTGCGGGCACGATAGCACACACGTGCATGCCCACACCCATAATGCAATGCCCCCCACATGCCCCAACCCCTGTGCAGGCGTGCACACAAACACATACACCTGCACTGCCCTGGGCCCCGCACATGCATGCGCAACCTCCTGCACCGCATTTTGGGCCTAGCAGGCCTCCCTGAAGCCCCTGGAGGCTGGAAACAGCCCATTTTGGGACTTCCAGTAAGTCCGTTTTTCGCCCTCCCCAGGCTCTGAAGGCTTTCCTGGAGCCTCCGGGAGGGTGAAAACGGCCTCCCCTGGCCCTCTGGAGGCTGGAAACAGTGTGTTTTCTGACTTCCGGGAGGCCCATTTTTTGCCCTCCCAGAGCCTCTAGCGAGCTGTGTACTTACCTGGTATCCGAAATGGGCTGCGTTGGGAGGGGAGGGGCAGTGTGGGCATGCGCGCGCGTCTCCCGAATGCATGGCAGAGAACTGAAAATCAGCTGGCTGGCAGGAGGCGGCCATGCATGCACGATGAAGCTGACCTAGGGCGATGGCTTGCATGCCCACAGAGATGGCTCCATGTGCCACCTCTGGCACATGTGCCATAGGTTCACCATCATGGGGGTAGGAGGACAGGCAGAGCCTGGGGGCAGAATCAAGAGAGGAATCAATCTGAAGTCATTACGTTCACACAAGCGGTCTTGAATTCTGTTGCCTGACTCTTATCTAGCGCCAATTTAGTTCTGCCCGTTAGCTGACTAGATTCTTGTGTATGGGCATGATCAATAAATCTTATTAACAGGAACTTAATATGTAGTTCTGATACTTCAAATGTGACAGACAGCGAGATGAAGAGATGACAGCAAGGCTAAACACAAAACCATGCATTACTCATTAAAAATATATATATGTGGACCCTGGTCCAAAGATTACTCTGATTCAACCAGTTTAATGGGCTGACTGCAAGCTTTACGATTTGCCTTGAATTCTTTCAAAAATCTTTTTTTTTTTAAGAGGGCCCTCCGCAAAATGAGTTGGCTATCCATTTCTAGTTAATGGTGTGTCTTGTCAAACTAGTTTCCGGAGAGCAACTCTTGGTAGAACAGAGAAAGGGTCTGTGTTGATTGAAGGCCAAAAATTAAATGTCAACAAAATAATAATAACACAATGCTCCATACCAGGGTTCTGAGGTAACAGTCAGCATCACATTTTCGCCCGCATGTTTGAACTCTAGATTCAAAATACGCTTCCTGACAAGATTTGCTTTACCTTTTAGCTGTGTTTGCGTTTTGTTGCTTGGGGAAAACTTCCCAGAAGGATATGGCTAAACGGTTTGTCTCTTGTTTCAAACTCTACCTATGGTCCACTAAGAAGATTAATGGCAGTCATCCATAAGCCACTCCTGCAAGCCCCCTCGGAATCAATGTGAGTTGGATGGCCATATAAATGTCCTTAATAAACAAAAATAAAAAGCTAACATGGGTCTAACTAGGCTTAAGACCTGAACATAAATTTCCTTCATAATTAAAAATAAAGAGGGTCTGTAACATAAACCTACCCCTGGCAAAGCTGGTTGACCTTGAGCTTGTCGATCAGAAAGGTTGGCAGGTCAGCAGTTCGAATCCCTAATGCCGCATAATGGAGTGAGCTCCTGTTACTTGTCCCAGCTTTTGCCAACCTAGCAGTTCGAAAACACGTAAAAATGCAAGTAGAAAAATAGGGACCACCTTTGGTGGGAAGGTAACAGCGTTCCTTGCGCCTTCGGCATTTAGTCATGCTGGCCACATGATCACAGAGACATCTTCGGACAGCACTGACTCTTCAGCTTTGAAACGGAGATGAGCACCGCCCCCTAGAGTCGGGAAGCACATATGTACTAGGGAAACCTTTATCTTTACCTAACTTGGTTAATACTTGAATATAAATTCCCTGAATAACTAAAAGTAAATAGAGGGCTGTAACTTAAACCTACCCCTAGCAAAGTTGGTTGACAAAGCTAAGCTGGGTCTAACTTTAGTAATACTTGAATATAAAGGTGGGATAAAAGTTTAATAAATAAATAGATTTTCTAAATTAAATAAAAAATAAGTAAACTGGGGCATAACTTAAATCTACCCCTAGCAAAGTTGGCTGATCTTGACAAAATTAAGCCGGGTCTAATTTGGTTAGTATTTGAATGGGAGGCCACTAGGAAATCCCAGGTCTATAGACTAGACTGGCAAGAAACATAAAGACCTCCAACGTCCCTCCCAACTCTATGATTTTATGTTCAACGAAATGATAAAGAACCTGGAAGAAAGCTGTGAAGGTTACTTTCATAGCATTGCCAAAAGAACAACATGGAAGCAGAGGTCAACTTGGAAAGGATTTTAGCTTGAGTAGATAGAAATGGGATAAAAATCTTCTAATTGTGACACGGGGTCAGCTGAACATTAACCATGCAGTTTCTGGCCATTTAAGTTTCCTGCCATTACACGTATGGGGTCTATAAGAGACAAGTCTCTTGTCTCCGGTTCGGATCCCTACATCTATGCAGTATAGTCCCATCTACTTTGCATCCTGACATGTCCTTTGTGGCTCTTTTCCCTGTCAAAAGGCTCTTCCTGAAGTTTCTCAACTCCTTAAAATGATGAGGCCATGTGCAGTGGTGGGATTCAGCCGGTTCAGGCAAACTGGTAGTTAAACTGTTGGCTGGCCCCACCCCTTCCCTTCCAGGAGTCTCCACGTGCTCCATTTTGGCTCCTAGGAGGCTTCAGGGAGGCCTCCTAGGCCCAAACAGGACACTGAGGGACAGCGGACTCTCCCACGCCCCATTTTTCCTCCCAGGAGGCTTCAGGGAGGCCTCCTAGGCCCAAAACAAGACACTGAGGGGACAGTGGCCCCTACCGCACCCCATTTTTGCTTCCAGAAGGCTTCAGGGAGGCCTCTTAGGCCCAAAACAGGTCACTGGGGGACAGCGGACTCTCCCGCACCCCATTTTTCCTCACAGGAGGCTTCAGGGAGGCCTCCTAGGCCCAAAACGGGACCCAGGGGGGCACATCCCTCCCCTTTGCGGCCCATTTTTGCTCCCAGGGGAGGCTGAGTGCTGCCTGTCACACACCCTGACCACGTCCACCCAGTCAGTCATTAGGGCAGAGAACCAGTGGTTAAATTATTTGAATCCCACCACTGGTCATTTTGCTATAATGACCAGTGGAATTTTGATTCAGTGGATTCTCATTTAACAGACTTTAGATGCAGCGGACCAGATTTCTGTCAGGACATCTGTCTGAAATAACAGACCAAAATACCGTAGTCTGAATGGAAGAGTTACACCAATATCAATTTTATCTTAATTTTAAAGCATTCATGGTGACACACTGCAAATGGATGATGTAAATGATGTCATTTTTATCCATTTTTAAAAAATGCTCAAGTGACATATCACTGCGTTGATATACGTTTGTATTTAACAGACATTTGGGAGACTTTTGTATTTAACAGACAGCCTTCCCAGAAGTGATCCTTTAAAATAAAGTTACACAATATTGTTTCTTTCTTTCTTTCTTTTTGTCCTGGTTTCTGGAGATGCTGACATTAAACCTTTGTGTTTAAGTTCTTCTATCACGAAACCATTCTTAAGCCACCAAAATATTTGGAGGAACTTGTAAATAGCTTGTTTCTTTGTTTTAAATCCTCCCAATTTTTCTTTTACATTAAAAAATGGAGCACCGAAATGGTCAGCTGAAGGAGATTTATGGTAAGCACTGCCTCCAAAAATAAATATTAATTGACAAAAATATTGCATTACTCCAGTGCAAACTGCTGACAATTCCGATTGCTTTTCCCCCTAGAGATTACAGATACATTACCTCTTGGATGGGAGGGGAAAAAAATAACCCTAAACAAAATTTAAGATATGTTTGACTTTCCTCCCCAAATGTTCTTTTCTTACTATTTGAGGTCATTAAAATTTCATTAGTAACCTTTTGGTGTGACGCTGAAGTTGAGCTTCTTGACAGCTTTTGATCCTGTCCGCAATCAGATAAAACGTAGGGAGATGCGTAAGGTCCTGAAGGTGCTTTCAAAAATCTGAGATACAATACAAAATGTCAAGCGATGCTGCCAGTTTCTTTGGTGAGACGCTACCTGCTCCTATTTGGTATTTTAGGCCTTTTGGGCAGCCAGGGATTGGTTCTTTGGAGGGAAGTTTTTCCATGGACCGGTGGGGGCATGGTTTCGCATTGTAGGAATTTAGCACCCTCTCCTAGAAGAATGAAATACTCTAGGAAATATTAAAAAGACAGAATATTATATTTTCCCCTAAAGGAGAAACATGTTTCTAAAGACAGAAACTCAGAGCCACAGTTTAACACGGGGGTCGGCAAACTTAAACACTCAAAAGAGCCACAAAGGTCCTAATTGGAATCCCCCGTTCAATTCTGGAGTCGACCGGAAGTCTGGTTCCCCCACCATAGAGTCTCCTCCTAGTGTGGCGTCCTTTTTTCCTATGCCAACCGAAAGTCTGGTTCCCCCACCATAGAGTCTTCTCCTAGCGCAGCATCCATTTTCCTCTACCTGTCCTAACTGAAAGCCCTATCAATGGTGGAGCCGACTGCTGACAAGGAGCCGCAGCAGAGGGATGAAAGAGCCACATGCGGCTCCGGAGCCACGGGTTGCTGATCACTGGCTTAACAGATTAACAGAGTTGGGAGGGACCTTGTAGGTCATCTAGTCCAACCCCCCCTGCTCAAGCAGGAGACCCTACATCATTTCTGACCGATGGCAGTCCAGTCTCTT
>JANHFT010001602.1:224702-246651 GCA_032467955.1 Pseudoxenodon macrops
CACCCTTCCTCTCCCACCCCATCCCACCTCTCCCAGGAGTCTCCACGCGGCCCGTTCATCATTCCAGGTAAGTGCAGGGGCTATGCGAAGGGTCTGGGAGGGCAAAAAATAGGCCTCCTGGAAGTTCTGGAAGTCTGGAAATTGGTCTGTTTTTGAGTTCCTGAGGGCCTCCCGGAGGAAGCAGTTTTCACCCACTCGTAGGCTCAAGGAAAGCCTCTAGAGTCTGGGTAGGGTGAAAAATGTCCCCCCACCACCATGGTGCAGGCGCTGACTAGTCCATGCCCACCATGGCCACACACCCCCAGCAACAGGGCAGCGAACCCGTTGCTAAATGATCTGAAGCCCACCCCTGGCTAGAAGTTGCAGAACTGAACAGGAAGGAAGTTTTGTCTAGCTGGAAGATTATGGTGCCCCATGTCAGGTAAGCATAGACAAAACCATCCATAGATGGTAATGAATAAATCACTAGATACCAAGGTACCCCTCTAAAATAATCAGTGAAACTCTATAGGTGCAAATGTATTAGAATGGCTTAGAAAGAGCACACTAGTTTTCCCCAACTTGATATAGCAATAGCATTTAGGCTTATATACAGTCCCATAGCTCTTTACAGCACTCTCTAGATGGTTTACAATGTAAAGCATTATTTGCATATGGTCCCCTACAATCTGGGTCCTCATTTTGACTCAGCTTGGAAGGATGGAAGACTGAATTAACCTTGAGTTCCATCAGATCGAACTCCAAGCTGTGGGCAGAATTTACCTGCAATTCTGCACTTTAGTCACACTGCCACCAGGACTCATATCTCTATATAGTCATGATGCCTGGGAATGGGGGATGGTTGTTGTAAATTAACATGGCACAAGAAGTGGTATCTCTATAACTAGAGGCCAGTGGGCAAACTTTTCAATCTAATATCTTAGACTTGCTCCCATCACTTAAAAGGAAATTGGTGGGAGGAAAAAATCATGTTAAAAAGTTCATAACCCTCCCTTTTATACATGTACAGAGCCCTGATTTTCAAGTGATTTTCTTTAAGACTATTGATTTGCCATACCTGTAATGTAATAGAAGTTCTGAATTAAAATACCCCGCTCCCACTAAGGCAGGGCTCAACAGTCTTTCAAATTCTCCTCCTCTAATTAAGGTTGCTGAACATCAGTGCAATGTTTTAATAATGCCTAAGCAGGCCGTCTCTCTCTTTTCTTTCTTTCTCTGTTCACCTATTTCTGCTCCAGTTTTGTTGCCTCCTTTTTCTTTCCATAGGATCAATAAATTATACTGGATCAGACCAGAGTCCAGTTTAATCTTTTTGTTTCCACAATCACTGGATGCCTCTGGGCTGCCTGCAAACAAGAGGAGACCATCCCTCTTTTGCTAATAATGTTCCCCTGCAAATATTCCTCAGTTAGATCAGTACTACTAGCTCATAATAAACATGCCCTTTACAAATCCATTCAATCCCATTTTAAAGCTATTCAAGAAAATGGTCATTACCACATCTTGTGATAATGAATTTCACAGGTTAATTTTCTTTCTTCCCAGTGCATTAAATCCTTCCTCTTATCCCATCTCCATCCTATGTTTTCTTCTTTGTGGAAGAAAAAAAGGCAGTGTATGTTTATGTGTCTCTATATGCGTAACAGAATGGCTGATATATGCACCTGGGGACCAATCATTGGGACACTTTATTTTACAGGCAATTAATTTTAATCAGTAGTTATTACTTCAATTATTTTGAAGTATTTTTTTTTCTTTCTGTCCTATACTTTTTTGGCAGATGCACATATATCCATGAGACACATGCACACATTTACTGGAAGAGGGAAATCTCCAGGACTGGTTTCTGCTCTCATTCGCTCTCTCTCTCTCTCTCCCCCTCCCTCCTTCTTTCTCTACCTCCTTCCTTCCTTCTCTCTCTCTCTCTCTCTCTCTCTTTCTTTCTTTCTCATCTCAGCCCAAGGTAACTCTGTGGCTTATGCCATTTCATCCTTTTAACAACCAACAGTTGTATACAACTTAATATTATCTTTCTGAATATGAAAGATTTTCATACACGATAAAGATAAAGATTATCATATGGATAGACGTTTCCTTTTTTGCTATAAATTAATCCATCATGGTCATTGTAATGTAGCATCATGTTCCATTAAGTTTTTAAAAATGAGAAAAATATATGGTTCTTTTTGGTGTGTCCTAGAATTTGGGTTTTAAGTGTCAGTAACAAGAAGTTGGATTAGAGGACAATCAATATAAGCAACTACAAATTGGCTTTAAGAAAAATGTCACTTTCATTCTAAATAGTTTCTCTTTTTCCACATCTAATATCACAAATCACCTTAATCATGTACACCCTTGACATATTCTACCAAATTAACACCTTACTTTGCTAAAAATATTTTATATCACACTGGTTGGCTCAAGCTATCATATTTTGGAAACTAGGGTGAGGTATGCCTCAGTATTCAACTGCTTTGAAACTTATTGAATTTGTTACCCAAGACATTTTGATATGAAAATTTTGTCCTGGTTTGTTTGGTATTTGATGTGCAAGCTACAGCTTGTCAGTGTAGGCTGCCTGGTGACTTGCTACCATTTCCAACTGAAACAAACGGTGGTGCATTAATCACATGGTTTGTTTGGTACTTGTTTTTAGTATTCGTCACTTTTCCCAGAACCAATTAATTATAAGTACCGAGATAGCACTGTATCATCTTTGAACACATTATGTGAAGACCCAGCTCTGTTTAAAAGTCAAATTGCTGGGAAAGGTAGGATGGTAGAAAAGGAGACAATGAATAGCAAAATGTGGCTCAATTCAATAGATTGGATTGGAAGGTTCGACTGAGGACAAATTTCCCTAGAAAAGATTGATCTACAGTATATGATCACTAAGAGTTGACACCAGTGGTGGGATTCAAATAATTTAACAACTGGTTCTCTGCCCTAATGATTTCTTCCAACAACCAGTTCCCCAAACTACTCAGAAAGTTAACAACTGGTTCTCCCGAATTGGTGCGAACTGGCTGAATCCCACCACTGGTTGACACTAACATAGATGGCACACATCAGTCAAGATCAAGCTGCTGACAATCAGAAATTACAGTAAACTCTACTATAAACGCCTTCTGAAGTAAAGAGATTGAGAACAGGAAATGTGTGAATCTCTTCAAATATTGCTGGATTATATCATCTTTTAACTATATGCTGGTGAAAACAAGATTATAAACAGACTGTCATTAATAGTCTATTGACTTAGACTTATTTACTGCTTCATAGTGCTTTACAGCCCTTTCTAAGTGGTTTACAGAGACAGCCTATTGCCCCCAACAATCTGGATCATCATTTTACCAACTACAGAAGGATGGAAGGCTGAGTCAACCTTGAGCTGCTCAGAATCGAATTCCTGGAGTGAGCAGTAAGTTAGTCTGCAGTACTGCATTCTAACCACTGCACCACCACAGCTCTGAATTAGTTAAATTGACTGATGCATGAATAATTTGAATTAAATCCCACAATCTATGGGGTTTATTCCCAAATATTCATAACACTTATATTAACTAGCAAAAATTTTATGTTTATTGGAATGAAACACTCTCCTTTTGTCACATAACAATCATAATTAGTTATAGTCATTTTCCCTCCATTTGGAAAATAGTTTAGTTTGCAATCAAAAACTATATCTGGTTCCTCTTGGAATATCTAACCATTTGCAAATGCAATGAGTGCAATAAGAGAAAATCTAGTGTACTATTCCAAGTTTTACATTCATGTAATCTCACATTTTTGCAAGAAAACATAAATCTTTCCTTTAATTTACAAAGGTGAGCAAATATGCAATTCTCATTACATTATAGTTTTAGTAAATGTAAAACTGCATGTTGTAAGCAGTTGCTTTGAGGTGAGATGGAGAGAAAACAAATTTAATAAATAAATAAATATATTATGTGTGAAATAGAAATGTCTATATTGATGTTCTCAGTGGATCAAACACACCAATAAATCTAAAAAAAGGAGCATGCATGAATGAATGAAACAGCATACATTTAAATTTTTCCATAAACTTCTCATTATGTTTCTTCTTATTCTTTGGACCATGTATTAATCTTCATGTCAAGCAAAGTAGCAGGTGAATCAAGGGACATTGATGGAATTCCAAAGTCATTTGGCCTTACTTGATGTAGCAACAGGCAGCAAGCAACAGGGTTTATTGTTTAGCTTTAGTTTGTCAGGATTCCATTTCTAGATTTGAAATTTATCACAATGCTCATGGGATGACTGAATTCTCAATTTCACGATCTATGATGGCAGAAAAAAGAAGAGTGAAGGCCTCTAGAGATGCTGGCTCCCAAACCAGACATAATGCAAATTCTTGGTGCACCCCTGCAGAAACTTTGCCTTTGAAGTCTATGGAGTTTCTCAGTCATTCAGGTCATGGTTGTCCCAAAGATGCTTTTTTCAAGAGGCAACTGGACTTTCTGGTTTTTCTTTGAAGACGTTTCACTTCTCATCCAAGAAGCTTCTTCCACTCTGACAGCGAGGATAATGGTATATCCATCACATAGCATGTAAAGGCCTTGGAAGTGGTGTACCCAGGTACTTGAGGGATACCATAATGGAGTTGTATGTTATTATGGTATGCCAAAATAGGGAGTGATTTTTGGACTGTATGACTTCGATTATCTACGGCCAATTTTTTCCCCTCTATGATCTTGAATGGTTTTTTTTTCTGATAAGGGCCTTATGTTTATGTTCCTTTAGACTTCTCTATTACAAGGTTGAGAACTATCAGTGCCTGAATAGAATATGGAGCCCCATGGGGGAAAAGGTTTCTAAGTGGGCTTTCCTTTCCCTCAAACCCACTCCAGGTATTTTGGTGCAAGGCTTCTACTATCGTCCTAAATTTGACTTAATTTACAGAAGATTTAGAAATCCCACTCTTGAGAGTGTGCATCTCAATTATTTAAAGTCAGCAGGACCTCCATTCTAAAATGTGCTATTAATGAAAAGCAAGAACACTTGCAATATTTCTCTAATCTATTCTGGTTCGGAGATTCATTGTTCCAGCAGGAAATAATCAGATTCATCATAGGTTTTATTGTAAACTGCCCAGAATCACTTAGGTGAGATGGGTGGTGTAGAAATGTGATGAATGAATGAATAAAATTTCCTTTTGCAGTACATTTGGTCAGCTAGATCACAGAGGATAAAGAATGCAGAATTTGGAGGCTAGTATTGCTGATTTATCGGTGATGATCAATGAAATATATTTCCAAGTACAGTGTTTTAGAAGATGCAGCAGCAGTTTGTGCCTGGAAAAAAGCTTAAACGGCTTTTAGATTTCTCTGATGTCTTAACTCCCCTTCCAATCCTTCAAGTCTAAACATCTGATAAACTGGAGGGTAGCCGCTACAAAGATCTGTTTTATCTTCCCCAATCGCTCCCTGTAGAAGTAGGCAAAGATAGCAACAAGTCGGTAAAACTTTCCGAAAGTTTTCATTACATTTTAAAAACTTGACAGGATAACATTGTTTGGAGACAAACTTCATTTGTTAAATTTAAATTAACTTTTTAGAATGCAACTAAAATATCTTATTGGTAACTCACTTGGTATGTGTGATCATAAATGAATTCAGAATTAATTACACTTAGCAACCTAGGACCTGAAGAACTGTGTTGGATTTTCACCCCTATGTGTTTATAACTCCAATTCTAAACACATTTACTACTTAGATGAACTTTAGAATGGGACACTTAGTTTATTTGCCTTCACGTTTGACATATCTGCTGTTATTTGTATATAGTCAGTGTTTTGGCATTTGGAGATCCAAGGTCATTTGTCTTGTTCCTAGGATGCGTTTACTATCTTACAGATACTTCTTTGGTGACCATTCAAAGTTGTAACAGCACTGGATGGGACTTACACTGGATCCTTGTAACAGCATCCACAAAGTCATGATTGTCCTACAGGTGTTTGGCAATTATGATGTTGCAGTGTCTTGTGATCACTATTTGTGACCTTCATTGCTGGCTTCCAACAAGCAAAGTCAATGGGGAAGCCAGCAGGAAATTGGAAATGGTGATTACATGACCGTGGGATGCTGTAATTGTGCAGGATTTGCCTAACAAATGGAACTGCTGGAATGGCTGGCTCAGTTACCCACTGTTAAGCAAGGACTATCTGGTATTGTTTACTTATTTAACTTGAAAGCCTGATGACATTAAAAGGAACATATACATTCAGTTTGGTTTTACGTAACTTATTATTTTACACCTAGTTTAGCGTTAATAACAAAGTTTGTCATATAAAGCTGATCATTTTCTTTACTATCAAATCCTGTTTCTCCATCCTCCTCTTCACTAGGTTTCAATAACTTGTAAGTTAAACATTAAAAACAGATAATCCATGCAACTTTAATTCTTGCTCTCTGGATTGTGTGTAGGAGTATAAACAGTCACTGGAGTGTTTAGCGAACTAGGAAATAGATGAAAATAAGCACTTTCCTCTGTTTAAAAATCTTGTTGGCTCACTGTTCTGTCTTTCGAGACATCCATTTCTGTTCCTAAACTATTGAAAAGTAGCTCATATCATATTCTGCAGCTTTTAAAAAATCCTTTAATTGAACTGTAGCACACTCATGGCCACACAATTAAGAAATTAACATTGAACGATATAATCCATCCTGTTAGAAAAAAATCATACTGCATATATTCATTTGTGGACACTTGTGAACATATTAAAGGATGGTTTCCTTTAATAATGAGATAACCTGGGCTGCTAAATATTTAACAATCAGATCAAGGTACACAGAAAACACATCTTTATTGACTGCATTTGCTAACACATTGAAGAATGCAAAGGTATTTCTTTTTCCATAAGCAAATGGGCCATGGTCCCAATGTGTATTAAAGCATACACTAAATCGAAACATGATGAAAATTATGGCAGACAGACCTATTCCAAGGCAACACAAACAGCATGCATAATACAGCTTTCACACAGAACAACCTTGATACATTATATTGCTTTAAGGATTAACTAACATGGAAAATGTACAAAAAGGAGAAATAGGTTTTGCATTAATGAAAAATACATTTTTTTTCTCTACAAAGGAATTTCTAATACAAGAAAATAAATATTGCAACATAAGCCAAAAATAATTTAAAATTGCTCTTTTCAATATATTTTCAATATTTCTCTTTTATATTAACAAATGGCACATCACTTTCTTTGAAACAAAGAAAACAGGCGGCCTTTGCCTCCTGTGACATTCATATTGTTTCCTGTAACTGATACAGAGTGGGCCTGTATTGTGTCAGTGTGGAATGGACCAAAGTGTGCAAGAGATTCCTTAAAGAACAACCAAATTGCCACACCCATTTAGTAACAGGAAAAGGAGCTTTGTGACTAACAGGTTGCAAGGACAGGCAGGAATGAATTTTACCCTTTCCTCCCACTCTTTGGGGAGAAATGGCTAATTCTCCACTGTGCTTTGAGGAAAAGCACTGCCAAACCTTTTGTTTCTTAAAAATGCTGACAAAATAATGATCAAGAAAAGATTCAAAATAGACCACAAAACTCCTGTTTCCAAAAATTGAAGGTGAAATTTGAGTGTATTTGAGCATTTCCTAAAACCGGACTCTAAGACATTCCATTTAAATCTAAGGTTTCAAAAACAATGTTTGATCCTTATTAATGAACACAAAAATGAGCTTTACTATAGCCATGTTAATACATAATCATGATGCTAACAGGATTCACCCTTTACAGTGCAAATGTCAATGCCTGAAGTTCACACATTATTGGATTAAAGACCTTTATGTAATAAAATAGACCATTTATGCTCCCCCCCCCGTTCATTTCAAAATACATTTATAATGCATCAAAAATATTTTTCACATACAATTCCTTTTTCCTTTATGCAAATCTCTCTAGCTTCTACAAGAAAAGAGGCAGGTTCTAAGTAGCAAAGGAAGATTGGCATTCTCCTTAAAAGGGTTTTGACGAATATGCACATAGCTGTCAATTGAGCAGGAGCTAACAGAGACACTACTGGAAACAACACAAAAGAACAGATTTTGAGTAATTTAGAGCTGGATCTTAACCGTGACAAAACACTCGCCTTGTGCGATGAGCAACTCCCTTCGACAGCTAGCTATATATATCAAGCCTCAAATACTAGAGAAATACTTCAACCATCTGGAGCATTTCAGTGTGTTTATTCCACCACACGGCAACACTACTATTGGGGGCACAAACAAAAACAAAAACTGGGCCCGCTGGCATCCCTTTGATAGCCTTCAGAATGGGTAGTTTGGATTTGGAAGCAAATTATGTGCCTTATAACTTGTACCTGCTTAAGGCACTCGCTTCAAAACCCTTTAAGCTCCCAGCCTCCCTCTTGCCAAATGGGGCCTGGCCATGCCCACTTTTGGACTGCAACCTTCAGCACGTTCCCCTAAGTGAGGGCAGCCGCTGAACTAACGGAAATTGTGTCCTCCTCCATATTACATCGCAACAGCTGGCAGAGGGCTTCTTCTTTAATCCCATAGACTGAAACCAAGTCCAAGGCACTTACTGGACTTCACTGTAGCTACCTTGGCAACTTTAAAGAGGTGTGGACTACAACTCCCAGAATAACCTCTTCAAAACTGCCAGTTGAGAAACATTTCTATAGGGACATTGTGAACTCTTGTGAGCATTACTTAGTCTGAGTATATTAATAATAATAAAAAATCCATATTCCTCAGTATTTGCAAAAATATGTACACTTCATGAACCCAGCCTTATCGAGTTCTGTCATTCAGAGAAAACACGTACACACTTCCCCATAAGGTTTCGACAAACAAGTGAAGTGTGTATGCAGATTTTTACCAATTCATGCTATGTGCCTGAAATGCACATTGTAAGAGGTGGAAAGCTGCAAAAGGAATCAGTGAAAACTCTTTATTTGCTGGCAGAAGCCCCTCTGGACTCAAACCACTTCTGTGAGGGGAAGGGCAATTAAAGTGATTAGGAAAAAGTGGGTTCCTGTTTCTTTGTGAAGTCTTCGGTATCTTTTTTCTCACGTAGAGTTCTTACTCTCCATACAACAAAGCCCCACTGTAGCCTTGTAAACATTTGCTCTCTGCAAAAAACATGATAGCTAAAGCAATATGAGCGTATCATATAGAAAGGCTGTACTCCAACACTCCATTTGACTCTGTGAAGTCCCACATGAATACAGGCTATCTTATTCCCTCCAGTTTTAAGGAAGACTGCGAGTCGGCAACATTCAATGAGATTTTTGTGATACATTTATCTATCTATCTATCACTGTTAAGATTGCACTGGAGACTCTGGACCATGGCAAAGTAATAATTATTTTTGCATTTTCTTTTTTTAAAAATGGTTCATAATAGAATCTTATTCACAGTAAAAAATTGGAGTGTTCCATCCTTCTAAACATCATCTAAATGAAGAGAGGTGTTGCTTTAGTTTGGTTGTTCTTTAAAGTTTACCCCTTTTGCTGTCCTGTATTGAGTGAGCAAGCAAGTAATGCAGTAGCCGGCAAATGAAGCTGCATACAGCAAGATTTCTGGATTTTTTTTCTCTGTTTTTAAAGCAATAGTTGAACTGAAGCACACGGAAGCAAGATCCATTAAAGGCAGCATATTGATTATTTGTATGACGTAACTAGGATATTGTAGCTAAAGTCTAGCAAGCTTGATAAGATAAAACTAAGTCCTATTTACTGTATTTAACATTATCTGAACATACCAAGCCTTGAAGATGGAACAAAATTTACTTGCCAATCCATATGTTAGGCTACTAACATTGAACTGTTCCATTTTGGTCAATGATTTGGAAAATAGTTTTGCAAACATATATCAGTAAAACACTGACGTGTATTTGGCAACTGGTTTTGGTTTCTTTCCAGAATAGAGATTCTCTAAATTATCGCTCAACTGGAATAGTATTAAGGACTTCAGAAGACTGGTAAAAATAATGTGACTTTCCAAAAAAAAAGGAAAAAAAAAGAATTGCCAGTATATGGCATCAGAGAACAAAAAAAAAACAAAAAAAAATATTGCTCTTACTGCAGTGAACAAGTAACATCAGAAATCACAATGGTGGAAGGTGGTTCAAATGATGAAAGCATCATCTTCAGCAAGCGTGCAAAGTGGGTCATGAATACGGATTTAGTCCTTTAGTTACTCAACAGCTTTTGCTCATAGTAAGTTTCTGGTTTCTGGCTGTGCTATTTTATTATATTCTTTGGCATCCATAAAATAATTTCAGAGATTCATCAGAATTACAAGATGCTTTTCTCCCCCAGTTTGAAAGTGTCCCAGTGTGCATATGTAAGGGTATGTATAAATGTGCGTATACCACATACACACATATACACACACACACACACTTGTATTCAAAGTTACCTACCATCAGCAAAAATGTTTAGTGAACTTCACTTGTCTTTTTATTTTACTTCCCTGAGCTTACACTGGGGTCACTCCCATCAAGCCTGTAGCAAACCTCAAAACCTTGACTGTGGAACCTTTGAAGCCAAAATTGAATCAATAGTGTAACGAAGTGCAAACTTGGAGATCCGTATGACTCATTAAGTCACACCAGCTTTTAAACAACATTTAAGGCTTATTAGAAACATCTGATGTACAGTATTACTGAAATATTTAGAATGCTGACTTCTGTGAATCACCCTCTTAGGATGTGTTGATGGCTCACTTTACTTTGTAAGGAAAGGAAATAAAGGGGAAAAGCCATCAATGTAATTAGTGTTTATAAAAACAAACGAGATGGGAAAGAAAATGTTTCAATGATGCTGCCTCTTCAACCAAGTGACTGCTACTGTACAGAAGCAGCTCCTAAAGAGATGAGCAGAGATTTATTGAGTTATCATGAAAGCACAGACTGGAGTTCTTTGAAGCTATTTGAATAATTCCCCCTCTGAGTAATTGAAACATTTCTTTTTCTGATCTTTGTTTGGCCCATACTAGGCTACTTTAACCTGAGGAAATTATGGGGAATGGCTCTAAAAATCAAAGGTTTAGGTTTTACCAATGAGTAGTATAAATAACACCCCGACTTAATCTGGAAAGATACTGACAGGGAACAGAGCAGCTTTAGCGTGGATCTGTAATTTCTATCTACTGAGAGCTTTGGATGGGTCTTTATAGAGCTGCTCAGCTGATAATTGGAGTGATAAAGAGTTCAATCTTGGTTCTTGCTTCCTGGATGGACCCTAATTGAACTGAAGAGGTGAGGGAGAAGAAGGAAAAAAAAAAGTTTAGTAGACCATAAATACAATGTTGTATTCCTCTACCCATTAAGTGCTTTCTTCAAATAAGCCTGTTGTGCTTCTTTAAAAAAAAAGAATCGCTTATTTTACTTCATACTTGCACACGCAGACATACACACTGGCAAACCCTGCACATGTGTACACACATGTGCAGGTGCACAGACACACATACCTATAAACATTTATTTTCACTATTCCACGTTCTATGGATATAGTTGGCTTCCATAGTAGTATTCTCCTTCCGAAACCTGCCCTGAAAGAGGCAGTAACATCTGGCAGATTATGAAATCAATTTGCTTAAGTAATGCCCATAAAACTGTCATCCCTGCATGAACAACAGACGCTGGCAATCTCAGATCTCCTCATTAAAATCCTGAGATGTCCTGCTTGCTCCCAGAAAACTGATGTCCTTAATAATGGGTATGCTTGCATTCTATGTAACCAAGATATACATGTGACAAGGGTTAACTACTGTGACTGTATAGATGTCTAAATTGGTGAAGCCTGGAGCTGTTTCTCAAGCATATAGAGAGAGGAAACAACAGTGCTCTTTTCTGAATTATATATACAAATTAAAAACAAAGTAACAAACCAAAACCCTTTTGTTATGATACCAGTTGAAATTGGACATGGCAGTTTTAACTGGATTTAGGCCTCACAAAGCTGTCATGACTGGTCTCGGAGGTGCATTAAGATGCTAAAATGCTCATTCTGAAATTATCCTCGTTTCCTGAATCTAACTGGCTGTGGTGCCCTCTGCCACTTCCAGATTCTGTGTCAGAGTCACTCATTTCTGCATCTGAAAAGTAGCCATCTGTCTCATTGTCAAAAGGATGCAAGATAACCTTTGATCTTTCATTTTCTGGGGGTCCATGAAGCATTTCAGGCGTCTTGTTCTGTGATCTTTGAGTCCCTTTGCCTTCTTTCGGTAATTTGAACCTCACCACTGTTTTCAGACTACCTACTGAATCAGGCACTTGAACCAGAGAGTTAGGATCTGTCGGGGTGTATTTCATGACATCCTTATCATGGTTTAGGTTTTTTATGAGACTCGGGGACGCTTGAGAATCTTTTGGAAAAGGAAGTGCAGGATGAGAAGAGCCCTTCTTAGATGTCTTTTTAACTTCACATGCCCCTTTGCGCTCTGAGTGTAGTTTGTCCATACTTTTCTCAGCCTTGCCATTTCTTAAATCATGGGATAAAGACTTTGTGGTGTTATTTGCCAAATAACTGCTGTTAGTCCATTTATTGGAATCCTCTTCTTGATGTCTTTTAAAGAGGGCATTTAAGCCATTTCTTGCTGTTTTTTTCTTAGTGTGTGTTCGATGTTTACTTTTAGTTTTCTTAGCTGTGTCACTCTGTTTCAATGGGGACTTCAAGGAATGATCCATCATGAAACTTAGTAAAGTCTCTTCATCTTGTAAAAGTTCCTCGGATAGGCCTGGAGTGGTGTTTTCATGATGGCCGTTGTTCAAGGACCAGCCACTCATTGCCATGTTCTCTGTGGTGATCTGTACTGATTGAGCCAACCAGCTGTTGAAGAAGGTCCCGGCAATGGGAAAGGAAGTTGACAAGCCTATTGCAAGAATGGGTAGAAACACAGAATGCATTAAGATCAGTCATTATTTTTTTAACAACTCATTATAAATTCAAACACTGTCTAATAATTAGATTACAAGAAATCAGTTCAATAATGTAAGAATATGTGAATCACAGATATTTTGTGAATAGCCACCATCACCATGGTTGCTTTGTTTTCTGAACGTATTTTCACTTTTGCTTCACTGTTACATACAGGCTTACAACAGTTAGCTTTACTCTCCACCAGCTGTGGGTTGCTACCGGTTTGGCCTGGATCGGGGGCAGCAGGAGGCTCCGCGCACCCACACCGGCGCATGGGCAGAAGTGTTGTGTACACGTATAAGCATGAGCGAACTGGTAGCAATGGGATTTGCAACCCACTACTGCTCTCCACCCATACATCATTCATTGTATGCAGAGTGAGTTTACATCCCACCGCTTGCTTTGCCATTCTCCTCCTCTTTTTTTTAGGACTTTGGGAATATTTTCAATCTTTCCTTACTTTTCCAAGAGCATGGAAGCCAAAGCTTTCTAAAGCTACACTTTCCCATTGCTTTGCATCAGTGAGAAAGCTGAAGAGGGAGTGAAATCTAGAAAATGGAATTTCTCATTAAGATGGCCCCTGCATTTTGAAGCAGTCCCTCCAGAGGTGGGTTCCTACCGGTTCTATAGACATCACGGAGCCAGCTCCTTCGGTGTCTCTGTGGGCACTGCCATTTTGGATTTTTTTATCCCCCCCCCCCGCACACTCGAGGTGCGACCCTGAGCGAACCGGCAGTAAAAAGAGTCAGAAACCACCTCTGAGTCCCTCCCTGGAGTTAGGCTTGCCTTCTGCCCTTCCCAATGGGTAAAACTGTTTCCAAGGGGGTAATATAGTCCCAGTGATTTGAAGAAGTACTCCTTAATATGGATTAGGGTCATCTTTGCAAGGGAAACAATGTTCTTGTCTCCGTTACCATCATCTGTCACCCTCTCACAACAATCAAATCCCATTTTAAAGAGCAACCCAGTTGTGTTTAAAGTCATGTGCAACTGCATCCAGAATTGGTCTAGTACCCCAGATAGATGAACCATAAACTAATAATATCTCCACCACTGAATACCCCATTGGTGCCTGTGCAGCCCTTTCTCAATCGCCAATGGATGCTGCTGATTTAGCCCTTCTCAATGTAATATTCTCAAAAGTAAAAGAGAAACACAGTTGTATTATACCTAAAGAACGGATGATGCCGTTGAGGAAAATAATGGAAAAAAGGCTAAAATTCTATAGCATTTCAGCATACAAAATCTCCCATGGATTCTACTGTAACAGTGGTCAGTGAAATCTGGAATCAAGTAACTCTACATAATGACTCTAATCCCTAAATTGAGAGTCTGTTCAAAACAACATCACGTATAAAGTGCATGGAGAGTTGTTGAGAAATAAAATCAAAATAATCTTCAACTCCTGATCCTTCTCTAGCATCAGCCATTCAGTCACCCACCAGGATAAAGGAGCACAGTGTGCATATTTTTACCAAATAGATGCTGCTGGAGAGAGGGAACTTGGATATTCATAAAAGGTTCATAACAGTGAATGTGGCCAATCTGAAACGCACATTTACAGTGGTTTGCCCTTTCCATCAGCCCCACAAAACCATGCCTGTTCTTCCCATGACCCATGTTCTTTTCTCTGGATACACGTGTCCCAAAATCAACACAGCTTCATTTTTGCAGGAAGTAGAAAATAAAATAAAATGCAGAAAATAAAAGCAGAAGTCCACTGCTATTGTTTTCTAAGGTTCCAAGATGGGCTCTGAGGAATCCAGGGACATTGTTTAGAAGAAAAGGTAACACGATATAAAAAGTAAGCAAATAAAAATGAAGTCAAGTAGTGCAGAGAGTCTGGCAAGTGCAAGAGACACATCCCCTAGCGCACCGATGCCTGCATACCATGAAGTCTATCCCAGCGTAGCAGCAACTGTGATGGTTTTTGTGTCACAACCTAAATGACCCAATTAAACAGCTGCATCCAAGAATATCTATAGTGGAGCAGCCATTATATACTTGAGCACTCTGCCCAGAGGAATGCCATCTGCAGTTTGCAAAAGATTATGCCCTATATAATTTGACACAAACTAGTATGAATGCAAAACTGAGAAAAAAACCCGCAACTCCTTGTTTTTCAAAATGTACCCTGTACGGCTAAAACGAATGTGCGTCAAAAGGTGAAATGAATATGAAAATATACTTAAACGTTTATTTCTTAGAAAATTTTGTGAGGATTTATATAACTTCATCATCTAAAGGCTCGATAGGTTTCAAACGTGTATTTTGACATTAAACTTACCCAGCTGTCCCAGTACTAACTCATTCCCTGATTTTCTCTTTTCTTTCTTCTCAGGACTGCTTTTCCTATCATCCCTTCCTTTTCTTTTTGGGTCACTTCTCCTTCCTTTTGTTCTCTTCTCAGCTTGCTCTGTTCAAATAAAAAAAAAAAACAGAATAAATCAATAAAGGTCTAGGTGACATCAAGTTGTGCTGGTTAGTGACCACACAGATCTTGTCCATGAATCTGTCCCTAACCTGTAACACAATGAACAGCATAGTAAAATACATAAAAAAACACAACATCAGCCACAGAAACACTTCATAACCTGAGAAGCCACTGCTTATTTTATTAATTTAGAACACTGGCTTCTTTCATGTTCTTCAAAATATCTTATGGTGAATTACAGTCTGCAAAATATGCCAGATAAAACAGTAAAATATGTTAACAATTTTAAACACAGTAATGTGTCACACCAGAGAGTCAGTTTGGTGTAGTGGTTAAGGCATCAGGCTAGAAATCAGAAGACTTTTAAGTTCTAGTCCGGCCTTGAACACAAATGGATGACCTTGGGCCAGTCATACTCTCTCAGGAAGAAGACAATGGCAAACCACTTTCAAAAAACCTTGCTAAGAAAACTGCAGGGACTACTCTAGATGTCAACGTTGACAAGGAGTCAACAATGACTCCAAGATAGCAAATGAAAATAAAAATGTGAAATGACACAGACACGATGAGATGTAGCTCACAAAAGCTTATGCTTTTAAATAAAATCTCTTAGTCTGAAAAGATGCTACCAAATACCTGATTTTACAAAACTACCTAAGGAAGAAAAAAATGGAATCAGGCTCAGGATCCCAGAATGCAAAACTATTACAAAAACCAGGTCTTGACCAGGCACGGAGAGGCAGGTAATAAGAGCACCAACTTGGTCACCAAGGGAAGGGCCAGGGACCGCAACAAAAGCCTACTCTCAGCCTGGGTTACAACACACCCAACTGTGGAATCCCTAAGAGGGTCTTCCTTTACAGCTGTTAACCTTCAGAGTTAACTGGTGCTTCCATATGTATCAATATTCTAAATATTCTAAATCTTTAAGGACTTTGAACATCACTAAAAATGTAGAGTTCAGACTAGTGAGGCATTAATTTTAAGATTGGGATTGTCTTTCAAAAAGATATTGATAGCAGCTTTGCTGCCACACTGTATACCAAGGACAGATTCTGTGTTATCTTTAAGAGCAAATACATATCTAGTATAATAAAGGAATCCAGGAGGGAGATTGCCGACATGGAGTATGGATTATTATTATCTAGGCCATCCTTGAACAGGATATGTATCGTTAATTGAGTATTACAATCATTAGTGTTTTTATGAAGCAGTTTCTTTGTAATCAATCAAGCAAGCAAGCAAGCAAGCAAGCAATCAACCTACTTCCTTCCTTTATGACAACTTTGTTTACTAGAGTCTTTGTAGGAGTAATGGCAGAACCTGGGGTGGAGTCAAAAGAGGAATTGGCTTAGAGTCTCTATATAGCCACAAACAGACTAAAAACAACCCCTCTTACATTTTGTTGACCCTTATCTAACACCAAGATAACCTGTTTCCCCAAAAATAAGCCCTCCCCCCAAAATAAACCCACCCTGAAAATATTTAAACACAGTCGGTCCCTGCCATTTCCTCTGGTTGCTTGCTGCGCAAACAACACAAGGTGAGGAGGTGAGGCCAGAGCGGGGGGAATGGAGGGGGGAACCACGCACTCCACATGCCCTTACCTAATGGCCGCTCCCGCAACCCTAGCCACTTCACCCCTTCTGTCACACTAATGGCCACCGCAAAAATAACAGGGAGGGGACAGCGGTGATGGAACATTCAGTCACAGCGGCGAGGCCGGGCTGACGGCATGGTGCAGAGTCCTGGGAAGCATGGCTAGAAGCACATGCACTGCCTCAGGGGTGAACAGCTGATGAGCAGCTGTGTTGCCCTGCTGCAACAGTGCAACCCAGCAGCAGCCATGAGGTGACCACGCTCGCCACCTCCTGCACCTCAAAAATAATAAGACCTCCCTGAAAATAAGGCCAAGCATTTATTTCGGGCGTCAAAAGAAAATAAGACCCTGTCTTATTTTCAGGGAAACACGGCATCAAGGAAGCTCCATTCACTTAATGACCATGCGATTTGTTAACAACTGCTGTAAAAATTGTTGTAAACTCTGGATCAACTCAATTTACAATGGCAATGACTTAAAATGGAAATTCTGAACCCAACTGTGCTTGTAAATAGAGGAGTATGTAATAAGTTAAATAGCTATTTGTTATCCTGTGGATAGATTGCCACAGGGTAGTTAGGTTATCCCTGTAAGCAAGATGTTTACTGCCTGGTAACTGTTATATCCAATATTTCTTCTCCATATATCTTTAATTTAACATCTTGTAAACATGTGCTATTCTAATGCTTAGCAAAACCTCCGAAGCCCACATTGTTACAATAGAATCAGTGGTGGGTTTCTACTGGTTCGCCCCGGTTTGGCAGCAGCAGGCTCCAGTCGGCTTCAGCTGGACATCATCACAGACGCTCTACGCATGCGCAGAAGGTTCTGTGCATGCACAGAAGCGCCGCGCGAGAGCTCACGTTACAACCGGTAGCAAAGATAAGTGAAACCCAGTACTGATTAGAATCCCAAATATTTAAACCAGCCCAAATATCAGAGTACTCAAAATACGGAGGAATCTTAGATGCTTAAAAGAAATGAGCTTTGGATATTTTGTTGGGTAGTTACAAAAAACTTGTTTTCCACTAGAAATGCTCTTAATACGACATTTAAAAGTGACAATCATTCGTTTTTTTCTGCTTCAGGTCCAGAAGGTGCCCTTTGCGAACATTCTGTAGAAACACCACTTATTCAAGGTGTGGGAGATGATGTCAAAAATCTAACACTTAAGTAAGAATATCTCTCCAAAAATGAGTAAACGTTTATTATTTATTTTGGTATTTGTTTTTTTGCTGTAATCCTTAGTAACGCTAGACTTGTAGAATAATAAGATGAGTAATCATCTTATATTGTGAAGAAGACCCAGTAGTTAGCAGGAGCTAACGAAAACTAAGTGAATAATACATTTTAAGTTCCAGAGATCGTGATGTCTGTCTTTTCTTTTATAACTACGCCTGGAACTTTTTAGGATGCTCCCCCCCATAATTGGGTATACTAGGTGATCTGACAAAAGAAAAACACACACATATCAGGGGTGGGTTGTAAATTGTTTTTCTGCCAATTCGTTCAGGGTCGTGCCTCATGCACGCGCGCAAAGTGCACGCACTCGCACAGCAGTCAAAAATTAGCTTATGCGCATAAGCTAAATTCAAAATGGCGCCACCCACGGAGACACCAAAGGACATCACTGAGTTACTACCGGTTCTACAGAACCAGAAGGAACCCACCTCTGATATATATACACATACAAACACACATATACATTTCTATCCTTTCCTTAGCCTTTTGTTTTAGAAAATGTGTTCATTGTAAATAATTTTGAACTTCCTTTAGGGCAAAACCTTTCTCAAAGCAGTTTGTAGAAATAAAATCACATGCCGGAAATGGTAACAAAAATATGTAAACATGATAAAATATGTACATACATAAAGTGCTTAAATTAGAAATTTTCAAAAGAATAAAGTCAGATATCCAACCCTGAACTAACAGAGCCAGTTAATTGCTAAGGAACCAGATGACTAGAACATTTTATTTTATTTAAAACAAGTGTTTAAAACATGTTGTTATATTAAAACGAATCCCAGAGTACAGAATGGGTGTGAATGATTTTTTTATAACTTCTTGTAAGATTTAAAGCAGTTGATTCCATGAAACAGCAGGTAAATATAAACAATGAATCTTCCATTGTGGGGACCCTGGATGAAGGTACCTCAATATCATTTCTATTCCATACTTAGTCCATATTTTCTAAGATTCAAATGTCTATCTTTTTCCTTCAGCTCAAGCTTGTTGCTTGTGCAATAGTGCGGAATATCTGTAGCTCAGATGTAGGACGACGATGAAAGTTTGTTCTCTGAGCTTTTGGGTTCGTTTCAGAACGTTTGATTACCAGGCTAGGTAACATCTTCAGTGTCAGTCTTCTTTTGTTTATAAGGGCTTCGGGTATGGTTGTGTCAAGTGAGGGTCAGCTGTGAATCATCCGTGAGTCTTGTGATGGGTCTTGTGATAAGGAGATTATATCAGGCCAGGATCATTGGGAGGTTGTGGGTCGCTACCAGAGGTAGGTTCCTACCAGTTCTATCCGGTTCTATAGAATAGGTAGTAACTCCACGGTGACGTCATGGAGCCAGTTCTGTTAGTGGCTTCATGAGCGCCGCCATCTTGGATTTTGCTTCTGCGCATGCGCAGAAGCTAGTCTTCGACTGCAGTGTGTGCGCTTGCAAATGCACTTTGCGAATGCTCTCGAGGTGTGAACCTGAGCAAACCGACAGTAAGAAGATCTGGTGGGTACTCTCTGGTTGGCTTTGCAGTTGCTTGTTGTTTACCAATTGAAAAAAAATAGTGCTATCTTGAAAAATAGTTCCATCCAGACAAAACATCCATTTGTTTTTGGTAACGTTCCTGTATTAAAAAGCAAATCAAATTGGTATATAAAAGCAAGTCACCTCTACAAATTCACATGTTGTGTTATTTTCTTAAAATATATACTTTCCCATAGAAATCCATTGGACAAAAGCTGGATTGTGTACAGCTTCATTGCACTTAAGTTTTCAAACAACATAGAAAGCATATCAAAAGTTTTGCGGTTCTTTTCTGGCCTTTTGTGGCATTACAAGTTGTAATGACTATTGTCTAAATGCTTTTTAAAAAATAGCAAAATAGCTTTACTTGACATTTGAGGTTTAAGGATTTGTGAATTAATTTGCAGGGCAGGTTTTAAAAGATTAGTAATTACTTCAGTGTGACAGACATCAAATGCAAGTAGTAACATTCCTGTTGTATTTACATAGTTTGTCAAATCTGTAAAAGGATGTAAAGTGAAGTAAATGATGCAGTTTGTGTCATTTGCATAATAACATTAACACGGCTGATGTACTTTCCAATTTAATGGAAAATTGGAATAACTGATTTTTAGTGCCAGCTACTCAAAAAAGAGGCTTTCACTGTTTCCAAATATACATACAAGTCTACAGAGGCTGCACCTCTCGTCTCATTATAGCAAATTATGTAAACTGAGTCTAGTTTCTAAAAAGGGATGTTTGACCCTTTGCAATCATAGAGTTATTCAGTCAAGCCAAATGATTGAGCTGCCATGCTATAGACCAGCTGGGAATTGAATCCACACATCTAAAAGTTGCTCAGATTGAGAATGGCTGCTATACACAGAAGATGATGTAGATCAGGCTTGCAGACTTTCCTAAGAATTAATTCTCCTAGGAAAATTTAATGTACAGATTATAATTTTACCATCAGAATTTAAGATGGCAGGATGACATCACGCTGGGGAAATCTCCCTCCAGAATCACTTTGAAGACGTTATTATAAAACCCAGTTATTGTTTGTAGAGACATACATCTTTTGAAATAGAAGATACGTTTTTGTAATGTTAAGATAACTCTTCTTATGATTGGCTTCAGACTTGAATCACCAACCCGATCTCTCACCATGAATGCTCCAAGAGGAATTCACATCAAAGCAGAAAATGGAGATCTTATCGGGCTCTCTCATTTGGATATCGCGTTCCACAGTACCAATGGGATGGTGAGATGTTAAAGATTTATTTAACATCAATACATTTCCTATTTATAGTTGGTATTCAAGGAGAGTGATTGCTACATGAGTCAAACTATCAGTTTTAGTTCCATTAAATAAAGACTACTACTATTGACCTTGAAAAGTTCAGATTTGTGACAAAGGTTATTTGATCCTTTAGAAATATATAATTTATCTAAAGGCTTAAGATGTTCTTATCATATTATCAACGTTAACCAAATGCGGGAGGGAACTTAGTAAAATCCCTTCAAAGGGATTTTTTTCTCTATTTAGTGTTATTAATTTCCCATGTTAAAATCCTTACTTTGCCAAATGTTTCATGTCTCAGAAATCCTTACATTTCCTGCACAGAGAGATTTGATCAATAGTTTCAGTGAAAGATTCCTGTTTTGCACAATTTGATTGAGTAGTATAAAGCTGTGGTAATGCTGAATGGAGAGAAAAAATTAAAAAGGCAGAAATAAATTAAGGTGATTGGGAGGCTAAGGGGGAACAAATTCACCAGTTTGTTTTCTGGTGAATTAATATTTTGTAACCAGTGATACCTATTGCAGTAGCCAATCTATGAAATTGTGCATCATCTTCTTAAAATCCCATATTAACCCTTTGGCCCCCAAATAATCTCTGCTTTACCAATAAAAGCCCCCTGGATGATGCATTAGAAATGTGTAATAGAAACTTTCTATGTGTATAAAGTATTATGCAGCCAACAAAATGCACTGATTGGAGTAACAATTAACTTTCAGATTAAGAATAGACAACATTGTCCTCTTAATATACTGAAATAGAAGACCTTGAACCAAACACTGTTCCTCAGGCTGACATGTTTGCTGTGAATAAAAGAAGTAGAAAAAATATACTGTATTTTTCAGAGTATAAGATGCACCTTAGTTTTTGGGGAGGAAAATAGGGGAAAAATTCTGCCTACCAGGTATTCATCTGGCTAGCATCCTTAGTCTGGTCAGCTTCAGCACATTATTTTATCCCCTGATTAGG
>JANHFT010001602.1:246751-258420 GCA_032467955.1 Pseudoxenodon macrops
AATAATAAGACCTCCCTGAAAATAAGGCCAAGCATTTATTTTGGGGGTCAAAAGAAAATAAGACCCTGTCTTATTTTCGGGGAAACATGGTAGTGCTGACCATTAGTGGAGTAGATTAATATCAGACATGAAAGATCAGGACCACATGTGAAGTTCCAATTAAGTGATTTATTACTAATCATGTGTATGCACAAGAATCTATCCCATGAACAGCCAGCACTATCTTGGCATTAAATAAGGCTGAACGGAATTCAAGAGGGGTTGGGTTTTAGTCCATTTGTGATTCCATAGAGACTCTTGGCTGATTCTTCTTTTGGCTCCACCCCCAGGTTCTTCCACTCCTTCTTCTATAGTGTTATTATTTAAATTAATTAAGACCATTAGGTGAACTATCTGAATTAAACACAATAATCGTCTTTTACATTCTGATGGTTCCTCTTGGCTGTGATTCTGAAGTCATTATACAGACTATGTACATTTATATTTGGGTCAATAAAGCATAGATTTTGCAAGAGCACATCGTGTAGTTATTATCCCTTCTATAAGGCTACAGTTCCATTTCAATGTTCCCACAGTTTCAGTGTAATCTTAGGATATTGTTAATCATTGACCGAACAGGAATTTGAGATTATGAAGGACTAAGGTTAAAAAAAAGATGCAAAGGTAGCAAAATTCCAAAATGCATTATGTGGAATCGTGCCAGATGGGACCATGGTCCAATGATAAAATATATGCTTCACCCACATACCGTACAATAATGTATTTAACCTTGGACATCCACTGCTAGCAACTGATGTAAAAGATCTTTGCTGTTAAGACTTCTAGCAGTTTTCTAAAGTTTTCACTAGCTTTGACTCCTTCATGTTGGAGGTCAAATATTTTGTTGGCAATTAAATTTGTAAAACAAGTTTATGAAGATAACATTGGTAGCCATTTAAACACACATTTTCTGGACCAAAGTTTAGTAAGGGTTGCACACAAGCACATTTATTATTCTTATATCCTGCTACACTGCCTGAACGGGCCCCTTAGGGCATCCTACAATATTAAATTACAAAACAATTAAAATCCAATTTTAAATGGTCACAAAATATCAATAAATGCTTAACAATTAATTTAAAATAGCAGCCTAATAAATCTACAGGGCAACACTAAGCAGCAGAGCAATAAAACCAGTCAGTTTAAAATTAAATCTGTCCTGCTCTCCAACTACCTGCAACAGTAAAAACATTTGGCTAATTTTTTTGGATGGGGATGCAATTGTGACTTCCGGGCTTCCTCAAGGAGGTAATTCCAGAAACCATGAGAGTCAGGCCAGGCCTATACTTCCATTTCGTCCTTGTCAAAAATATCTAGGAGTTCCCGTTGCCTTCTCTAACTCAATTGGATGATTGCTTCTCTTGTTTCTGCTCTTCTCAAGCCATCTGCCCTTATAGGCAATAGTAATTAGGTCTGCTACTTTCCCCACACACACACACACAAATGACCACAACTGAGCCCAAAATTTCTGTGGCTAAGTGAGACAGTTGCCAAGTGAATTTTGCCTCATTTTATAACTTTTTTTTTTGCCACAGTTATTAAGTGAATCACTGTAGTTGTTAAGTTAGTAATACAGTTGTTAAATGAATCTGGCTTCCTCACTGACTTTGCTTGTCAGACCGTTGCAAAAGGCAATCACTTGGACCCAGGATACTGCAACTGTGATAAAGATTGGCCAGTTGCCAAGCATGTGAAATTTGATCATAGGACTATAAGGATGCTGCAACAGTCATCAGTATGAAAAAATGGTCATACACCACTGTTTTCAGTGCCGTTGTAACTTCAAATGATCATTAAATGAACTGTTATAAGTTGAGGACTATCTGTACTTCACGCTTTTAGCTCATTGCTAATTCTTATTAATTGCAAATAAGGTGCATAAGGAAGATGCTTAGAAAATAAGAGTGTGAACTTTCGTAAGGAATCGGTATTATGGTCCAAACTGATAATAGAAAAACAAATGAGTCTATCTGATTCTATTCTTGATGGATAGCTTTTTCCCCCTGAATTATAAACCTCTTACCGGGAGTGCAAACACGTTGTGGTTTTGTCTCTCTTATCCCAAGAGGTCTTGATGTAATGCTAGACAGCAGTTTATAAAGCACCCACTTTTGGAAGTTTCTGCCTAATGCAAGCCAGTTGCCTTTAGCTGCTACTTTGTGGTTAGAGCTACCAAGATGAAAACACGGCAGTCATTTCCACAGTTCACACACCAACAGGTCTTGCCACTATGAACTTATTCCTAAACCTCCAGAATGGGCTGCCATCCCAATAAGAATACTGGAGTTAAGTACTATTGGCTTAAAGCAATTAGTCCTTTGTTGCAGCCAGTTAATAAACCACTATTATTCTTTTAATACAGGATTTATATTTGCAGGCTTGCCAATCAAAGATTTTTCTCACAATTACTGAACCGATTTCCAGGAAGAAAAGCAAAGCAGAATTGATGTTTGCTCAGTTCCTGCCAACGAACTGGAGAAGGGCAGACACATTTTTCACTTGACTTAACAAATAAAATATATGGCTTTGTTTAGATGGCGCAGTGCTTCCAAACAACAATATCAACGCTAGACTTTTTGAAAAAGAAGCCTGTCAAAAGGAACAGCTGCATTTCAAAGCCTGACAACTAGAGGGTTGTTTTTCAGTTCACAGAAGATAGATAGGGGAAAAGCAGCTTTCAGACGGGCAACCTTTCCAGCTTTAGGAGACATCCCTGCCTATAAGATTATTCATCAGCCACCCAAACGTCCACCAAATTCAGCTTGTCCATTAATGTGCCAAATGCATTACACCAAGAGTTAACTAAGATGCATGTAGCTATTAATAAACCTGCATTAGATCAATGATAAAGGAGGAACTTGTCTTCCCTCCGTGCAGGAGAAAACAGAGTAAGACAACTTGGGTTAATCTGAACAATTCAACAGGAAAACAAGCCAAACCATGTAACTACACGGAGTCTTTGACTTACAACCATTCGTTTAGTGGCCATTCAAAGTTGCAATAACACTGAAAAATGACACTTATAACCAGTCATCAGACTAACAACCAATGCAGCATCCCCAGAGTCATGCAATCCAACTTTGGTTGCTTGGCATCCTGCATGTTATTTACAATGGTTGCAGCATCCTGGGGTCACATGATTGCCATTTATGACTGTCCCAGCTAGCGTCCGGCAAGTAAAATCAATAGGGAAAGCTGGATTTGTTTAAAGACGGCATGATTCACTTAACAGCTACAATGATTTGCTTAATAACTGTGGCAAAAAAAAAAATTTGAGCGCTACTCATTTAACAACCACCCGGCTTAACAGTGGAAATTCTGGTCTCAATTGTAGTCATAAGTTGAGGACTAAAATGAAACTTAAGAATATTGAAAATAAGGATGCTCAGGTAATCTTCAAAGCCTACCAGCATCAATCAGGCTTGCATTTCTTCTCAATGCCACTCATAGAGCTTTAATTCACACTGTAAATCATTGCAGAGGGGAAATGATTCTGCAACTACAATAAAAAGCAAAGCTCGCCCTTCTCTGTTCCCCAAAATACACAGGGGAATAAGGAACAGTGAACTACAGCAAGCAAAATATGGTATGAAATGTTTTTTTTTTAATTTAATAATTATTAATCAAATTTACATAGCCTCCCATCTCGCAAAAGGAACTGCACAGTACAGAACAAACAGATTAAAGGGCCACAGATTAAAAAAAAATCACAGTTGCATAAAAAAATATAAAAATCATATTAACAGTAAATATAAAAAAATGGAGATACCAACTCTTTCAATCGATTGATTTTCATTAGAGAAGATGCTTTCCCAAAAACTCCTTGCGGTCAAAATGGTTGATACGAAGCCTGTAATTTCTGATCTAGGCTCTGACGAGGGCAAGACTTGGATGTGGTGTATTTCTTTCAAGTAAGGTAGCTGAGAGCTCAACTGGACAAAGAGGACAATCTAATAATGTCTATAACATTGGCAAGGGACATGGAGGTTCATTCAGTGGCATTGGAGGGGGAGGGGAAATGTTTCTACTCCCTGGTCCATTTCCTGAGCATAATTACCCCTTAAATCTGTTATTTGTCCCATTACAGAAATGTATACATGCAGGCTGATTACACCCAAAGTCTCTCTGGAAACAGAGCTGGGAAAACAGTAGCTCTGGAGAGAAGCAATTTTCATTAGGAAAAGGACATGGGAAAAGGGTTGATGATCTGGGTTTCTTGCTTCTTCCCCGGCCTCCTATGCTTATTTGCCAGCCCTTAGAAGCAGAACATTCGATAATGGATCTGTGTTTTCTTATCTACTTTGATTCTGAATCTGTTGGTAATATAAGTGTAACAAAACAAGAAATATGGAGCAGAGTGCGCTGAAACCAGCCATATTTCCCATCTTTCTCTCTAGGGCAGCCTGGGATTGATGGATGGGTATTATAAACCCAAACATCTGGAGGGATCCATGATGGAAAAGGCTACTTTCTGGTTTACAGATGACATATCCCCCAGCCTGTAACAAAGATGATGAGTGAAATACAGCACTCGGAAACTGAGAAGCAAAACAATATATTTTCCCATCACTCTCAGAGGAAAACAACTTTTAATCATCCTGCTAGTCCCAACCTTCTGTGCAGACCACTGAAGAGCCATACGCATGAGGATCAGTGCTGGCTCCATGTGGCATGTCACGCGGTGCATCTGATGTTTTTGAAGGAAAGCAGACGGTGACAGACTCAGCAAGCAACAAGGCTCATGAAGCAATTTTTGCTACAACGCATGGACTGGTGGTACATCAAGCTATATTCCATGAAAAAGTGGGTATTTTTGAGAAACCTTTACAAATGTTTCCAACAAGAAAAAATTTTTTTACTGGAACATTCTGATTCAATAGATATATTAGTTGTGATAGTAACACTCCAGGAAGACTATGTTTCAGGATTTATTCCAATTTTTAAAGCTTTCCAAAAACAGGCTTAAAAAAATTCCCGTTTTTCAAAACTGATGAAAAACAAACAGGTAAAATATATGTCCTTGGTCTTCCAATCTGTCCATATCTTTTTCAAGGGAGGAACTTTCTTTTCCTTTTGTTGGAAAATCTTCCCAAGCTTCCGCTAAATAGGATGTTGAAGCAGAAGGGGCAAATAGGATGGAATCCCAAAACTCCCTTTTTTTTTCCAACTACAGAGGCTGCTAATATTTCTGGGTTCAGTTCAAAGCCTAAAAATCCTTACAGCTCTAAGTAACGTCCAAATATCCTAAGACATGCTTGCTCTCAAATGAACCGATCTGAACTCTGAGATTACCTGGAAAGCATCTAATTCATAGTTGTTTCCACATATAAAAATTCCTTGCTTTGGGAAATAAATTATATTTTGTGACTATAAAGTTATACTATTTAGATTTCCATAACTCTATGTTTCACAAGCCAAATATTCAAAGAAACCTCAAGTGACAGTAAAACAAGATCGTTTTAAACACATTTCCAAGAAAACAATCTGTTTTGGACAAAAAGAACTTCAGTGCTGCATTTCAAAAGAGCAACATTTAAGTTTCAAGTATACTTTCAATTTATTTAATAGTCCTATGACCGCTGTGAATAGAGAATTATATGAAAAAATAAAATTAGCAAGAGTTATTTGCCCAATTATATTCTGAACAGAAAATAAGTCTAAAAATAATTAGCATCGACTTATCTAGCATATAAGAAAGCATGAAGACAAGTTTGAATGAAATTCTTCTCTGTGATAGAGCAAAAATATTGAATCTGATTTGAACTCTTCAATTTACAATTTACAATTACAAAAACAGTTTAAAAATGCTTCTGTCTGATTATAGAAGGTGAGATCAGCAGGAGGCTTAAAGCTGAAATGCCAAGTTTATGGTTCAAAGTCACAGAAGGTGGAAACACATAGGTGGTCTTGAAAAAATTATTAGGGTTGTAGTTGATTACTACTGGAAGGGGAGATCCCTTGGGAATTCCCAGGCTGCTGCAGAAGGCTCAGAAAGAAGATAATAGCAAAAGTACCACTTGACTTAACAGGAACAACAACAAAACATTTCCAGTAGAAAGTGTGCTTTTCCCATACCTTTCTTTTGTAGATATCTATTCCTGAGGCTAGCAATCACGTCTCAACTTCAGCTCAGACAGAAAATGAAACTAGTCCAGTCAGCTCAGCCTCTCTTTGGGCAAATATGAACCATTGGCTGGGCCCCCCAAACAAGACACCTGCACTGAAGAACCTGGCTAATTATGAACTCAGCAAGAAAGCTGCTATGTGGATCACATGTGTGGCTGCAACATTCTTCCTGACTGTTTATTTTGGCAGAAATAACTACTCTATCAGTTGGTGGAGAATTTTTCCCCTCATGCATACTTCACAGTAATGCACTTCTAATCTAAATGAGACTTATGCATAATATAGTATGTCTGAAAGCACAGGAACACTACCGCATCTTACATAACCAATACTTTTATTTGCTAACATACTCGATTGTGTGAATTCTGTGAAAAACGCAAACACTGAATCAAATCAGTATAGATGGAAGAGTCAGAGATTGTACATACTACATGCAAAAACATAGTTAACAGGATAGCAATAGCTATGATTATCCAACATACCAACTAAAACATTCCACATAATGACTTACTTAATGAGACACTTTTAAGACATGAACTTTTTTGTGGCTTAGCCACATTATGGTATATAAGCACTCATTTATGGTTTACCATGTCACAGACTGGATAAGGGCTTTCTGACTATTGGATGCTCAGTTATCCAGAACAGACGAAGTAGAAGAAAAGGTTGTTATGAAATGCCCATATCTTTGAGATAAAGAAAGCTATATGCAGTTAAATAATCCCTTGTTCCCAGAAGTCCAATTAATGGCAAGGGTAATTACTGTGAATGGGTTCTTTTCATTATGACTGTGGACAGAGTGGATACTTTAAAGATCTTTATTATGTTTCAAGATGTCCCCAATACAAGTTTGTAGCCGCCTTTTCTCCACTGTCTATTGTAAGTACAGTTTATTCTGGATAATTTAAATAGGATTAATATCCAAGTAATAATCCTCGGGTTCTTAACATTTTCTGTCCCTTTAAGTTCTCCAATGGTAATGCAAGTTCAATTCTTGCCTCCTATTAGTGTTACTTGTCTATTGTGGGGGTTGGTATAATCTTGCCTTGTTTGTACCAGCTGTGAAGTGGGGTTGCTACCAAGCTTCAGACCCAACTCTAAGTGAGCTCTAAGCAAGAGGGATGCTGAGCATTAAATTGAATTTCTAGCAGTCTTTCAAACAGGGTTGCTCTTGCTTGTTGTACACTCTTGCCCTGGCAGCTGGACATTTCAATAAGCTTAAAGCAGTGGCAGTTGGTGCTACTAAAGCTGGCCATATGACACTTCTATTTCTTCTGCTGAAGTCCTCCATTCTCTTCTGTTTACCAACATTTCCCTCTCAAATTGGTGGGTAAAAGTGGATTAAACTGGTCAATTAGGAATACAGAGACATCCTTGATAAGGCAAAGATGAGATTAAAGTAGCCTTCTATAGGTGCAGTGGTATGTCCCAAGTGTGGTCAGCCAGGTATGCCATTGTAGATGCAGGCAAGTGGGAGTTGGGCCAATCAAGCTACAGCTTTCCTAGCATTTCCTAGTTCATTTTACCAATGTATGACAGGGAAGGGTACAGAGGGGCCATAAGGTTGGCAGCCGCTCTACCAGTTGGACAGTTTCAGTCCAACCCTTTTAAGTGTGGAGGGGTCACTGAGGTAGCAGCCACCATCTTTTAGTGCCAAATGTACTCCTTTTCTTTCTCCCAATTATAAGGATATTTTAGTTGTCTGTCAGTTTTCATAACTTTATTTAATTCATAGGTCACTCACTGGACTTCCATTGAACAGAAGAGTAAAGTAATAAAAAATCAAATCAAGCAAGCAAGCAAGCAAACAAACAAACAAAAAAAGTCCTCCTCTCCTCAAAGCCGAGATAACCGGTTCTTCAATAGTTTCCTGAACAACATAAGGGCGTGTGCTAGATGAATCCCTGGGAGAGATCACTCCAGAGGGCAGCAGAGTAGGCATGCTTTCTGAGCCCAGCAAGATGACGTTCTTTAATTGATGAGGCCAGAGTGGAACACCCCCCTTCCCCCGCTGGTTAGGGATGTCCACAGATATTTGAATCTAAGTGGTCTCTCAGACAGCCAGGCCCTACGCCATGATAGGCCTTGTATGTCATAACCAGACATAGAAGTCAAGTGGGAAGCAGTGCAGCTTGTGGGGCAGCAGGGCAGTATGTGAATAACACAGTGCCATCTTCATTGCCTGCACTGCCCCATTATGGACCTGCAGAGGGGTATACGGAATGACTTTGAGGGCCAGAAGGAAGAACTGCTCAGGTAACAATCAGACAGCCTGGCCTTGAGACCATTCCAAGAGTCTAATTTGACTAAATGTCTCAGACAGGTACCTCCCTAATTTGTATGAAGACAAATGCGGGGGAGGTGAGTGGTGGTGGAGCACACTCAGACTTGCAAAATGTACTATAGATGTTCTAATAAAAGTAGCTTTAGATCGATATTTTTTTTTTAGTCTGGTCTACTTTATAGGACTAACAGGACGAGCTGTAGCTTTCTAATGGTCTTCAGGGACAGTCCCAAGTGCTGGTGGTTCTCATTTACGTCCATTAGTTTAATGACCATTCAAAGTTATGACAATACTGAAAAAAGTGACTTATGACTGGTCTTCACAGTGCAATTATGACCATTATGGCCTGCCTGAAGACCTTGAATTCTTGTCCCCCCCCCTTCCCATCTAAGTACCTTTGGTCAGTCATTTCTTCTCAGCCCTCTCAGATACTGATAAGCCACATCCAAAAAATCCATCCAAGAAAATAGACTTTTCCAAATATTGCCAGAAATTATTTTGAAGGTGGGAGAGGGAATGCTGGATCAGAAAAGGATGAACAGGTCAGCAATTTATTGCAACCAGTCAGGAATCCCATTCAATTATGGCTTATTTTTAACCTCGACTAATATTCAACAAAATGCTTTTTCTATTTCCCCTTAGCTGTCATGGCTCACCACTGATGCTGATCTTTTAAACAATTATCATCTCTTTTTGAAAGCCAAGCTGCACTGAAGTCTTCATTAAGAAAAGGATAGGATTGAAGTTCATCTGCTGAATTCTTAAACAGATGGCATCATTTTTGAACAGATTGCACTTTTTATTTAAAAGATTAAATTGTAAGTTTGTATTATAGATTTGTCTTGTATTTTTATATTTACCAAGAGTGTGCATTGGAAAAACCATTAAATTGAGTATACTGGTGACAATTCACGCATGAACATGATGTTTTCATCCTCCTCGGTGACAACCCTCCAGAGCTCCAATGTAAAAGGAAAACAGCAGCAACCATGCAAACAATTGTTTTCCTTCAAAAGTACTCCAGTGCTCCTTCACACACATGTATAAAGTGCAGAAATGAGTTGCCCTATCAGACATTGTTATAAACAGGGTTGAATAGATACAAGACAGCATAGAACAACTTATAGAGCTGCGGTGGCGCAGTGGTTAGAGTGCAGTACTGCAGGCTATGTCTGCTGATCACCGGCTGCTAGCAGTTTGGCAGATCGAATCTCACCAGGCTCAAGGTTGAGTCAGCCTTCCATCCTTCTGAGGTCGTAAAATGAGGACCCAGATTGTTGGGGGCAATATGCTGATTCTATAAACTGCTTAGAGAGGGCTGTAAAGCGATATGAAGCAGTATACAAGTCTAAGTGCTATTGCTATTATAAAATTCATATTAGCTCTGAAGTTTAACAAATTCTAGGTTACAGGTAGTTCTCGGTTACCGATGGTAATTGAGACCAGAAACTGTGCTGCCACACAATTGTAAGGTGAAACTTCATGTGACTGTGCCAACTTACAACCACAATTCTGGTTGCCATTTTTAGGTGATTCCCGCATGGACACAGCATCCCATAAATTATCGCCATTTGCAATCTCCTGCCACCTTCTCCATTGACTTTGCTTGTTGGAAGCTGGCAATTAAGGATGCAAATGGAGATCACACGATGGCGGGGTCACAATGTTACAACTGCCAGCTGCTTGTCAAGTACACAAATCACAATTATGAGACTATGGAAAGATGGCTACAGTGACAAATAATTGTTGTTAAGTCCTTCTTGTTCAGCATCATTGTAACTTCAAATGGTCACCGAACAAGCCGACATTAAGCAAGGTCTGTCTGTCTATCTATCATCTAAGAAGTGAAGAAATATTTACATAACTTACTGTTATGAGTATCTTTTTTTAATAAGAAAAGTAAGTACTTTCTGGCAAGTTTTATTAAAGGCATAAGTTTATGATTCTTCTCTGGCAGAAAGGTCTACCTATATATCTAGTTCCTGACAAGACTGTAAACAGTAAGACTGTGAAATGCAAGCAGTAAGACTGTGACATTTCCATGTGTAATCCCCAGCGCTTACAAGATAAGAATAGAATAACCCATTCACAGCTGTAATCACTCTGACAACATTGTCTTTCTAGCTGTACAGTCTAATTTAACAGTTTTAAGAGGTGTCAGATGTTCTTATCATGGGTACATTTGGGATATAAACAGAAATGTCACAGTGCTATAGTTGTACTTTCGCATTTCATAATGTTTTGGCCCCAGTGTCTCATTCTCAGCTCATAATTCAGAATCCCACAGAAGCATATGTTACAAAGATACCCCAAGAATAACAGTTGCTTTTCTTGTAAGACTATATATTTATCATCAAAATATCATTTTTTCTGATGTTACAATCTTGAAGATAGTGGAACTGAAGATCTCATTGTAAGAAAATACTATGCAAATTTCAAACTTGTATAACTATCAATTGATTGAAACCCAGATATTTTTCAGTGCTCAAATTTCTAAGATCAAATTTCAGCATTGAATGTAATCCAGATAGTCCTAAAGAACCCCGAACCATGTGATGGCTTCTGGGAAGATTTCAAACCCACAAATATAATCGGATAAATATTCTGCCAAACAGCCAGATGCTTATTCTGGATGTTACACATCTTAAGTTGTGGGTTCTGTATTCTTCTTGAAAACAACATAAAATGTACAAGTTGCAGATTAGCAACTGTGTATTGTATTATTATTTTTTAGAATGTGTACTGATTTCATGTTCATTTAAAAACTTGAGTTTTGTCCATTTGGACTATTATGTATTGAAAGGCATTCCTTATGTATAAGTACAACTTCATTTAAAGATAAAGCTAAAAACACAAAGGAACAAAAAAAAAGTATCTGCTATAATTTAACCTTTGATCTTTAACAAAATAGCAGATGCCAAAAAGGCAATACAACAGTTACTAAACTCTGCCAATGAACCAGATGTCACCTCTAAAACTTTAGTATCTACAGCCTTAGGGGCAAGATTAGCATTAAGAATTCAAAGAGATGGAATGGCACATCAAACCTCTGCCAAAGACTTCAGCCCAGACTAAGTTGAGAAAACAAAAATTAACTAATCAGTAAATTTGGTAAGAATTTCTACTTAATGTTCTTTTTAGAGATTTATTTATTTATTTATTTATTAAATTTTTATACCGCCCTTCTCTCGAAAGACTCAGGGCGGTGTACAGCCAGCAA
>JANHFT010001602.1:284131-296901 GCA_032467955.1 Pseudoxenodon macrops
TGACACATAGTCAAGGTCTTTTTGTAGGGTAGCAGCATTGTCAGTGGTGTTGAATAGTTTTACATCATCAGCGAAGAAAACGCAGTTGCTTATAATATGATCGCAAAGGTCATTTATGTAAAGTATAAAGAGTGTGGGTCCTAAAATACTCACTTGGGGAACACTGCTGTAAATAGGTACAGGGTTTGATAGGGCGTTCCCTATTTTGACTACTTATTGCCTGTTTGATAGGAATGCAGCTATCCACTTATGCAGGGAACAAGAAATGCCATAAGATTTTAGTTTTAGAAGTAGTTTGTCATGTACCACTGAAGTAAAGGCTTTACAGAAATCTATATAAATTGCGTCAATTACTTTACCCTGGTTGAGTTGTGAAGTCTATATGTTTTTGCAGTGTAAGAGTTGCAGATTACAGGACAGTTTTTTTCTGAAGCCAAACTGCTTGTTAGAGAGTAGGTTGTTTGTCTCTAAGTAGCAGGTAATGGATTGGTTAATGATTGATTCCATGACTTTGCAGGTGACGCAACATAATAAGATTGGCCTGTAATTTTCAACTAGACTGGGGTCACCCTTTTTGAAGATAGGGATGACCCTGGCTAGTGACCATAAGTTAGGCTAGGAGCTGGTTCTGAAGGATATTTCATAGATTATGCTAAGAGGTTCTGCTATGGTGGCCCATAGTCCATCAGGGCCAATAGATAGATATTGCTGACAAACCTTTAGGAAACCACATTTGGTATCAAATCTTTGAAACAGTGCAGATATCACCTTTTAGAAAATAATTTTACTAATATGATCCCAACTATTTGCCTATATTGGATGTAGCAGTACAACATGCTTTGTCCTTCAACAGGCACACCCTCCTGACTCAAAATAACATATTGTTCCAGTATCATTCCAAGGAGGGGGAAAGATAAGAATCACTGGCTATTTATGCTGATCTAAACAGAAGTCCTTTCTGCCGTGGACAAAGGTATAATTTATAATCTTTGTACACAATCCCTTAAAGCATCCTTTAAATTTGGCACAGAACTTCAAAGTAATTCTGAAGGCAGCATCAAAATATGCCCTGATGTGATAGCTGGTTTGATCTTCTAAGAATCATTCTGTGGAATTATCTTAGCCTCCCATATCCTAGGGGTACGGTGGCTCAGTGGTTAAAGAGGTTGTCAGCTGGAAAGCAGACATTCCAGGTTCAAAACCTAAGTGCCACACAATGAGGTGAAGTCCCATTCCTTGCCCCTGCCCACCTAGCAGTTCGACAGCATGCAAATGCAAGTAGATTAATAGGTACCACTTCGGTGGGAAGGTAACTGAGTTCCATGCGCCTTTGGCGTTTAGCCATGATGGCCACATGACCAAGGAAAATGTCTTCGGACAATGCTGGCTCCCTCAGCCAAGAAACGGAGATCAGCACCGCATCCTAGAGTCGGACACAAATGGACAGCGAAATTTTTATCTGTACTTTTTACCCTATATCCTAGTGATATTGCTGTCTCAACTTAGCTTTTCATCTTAGGTAAAAGAAGTTTTGAAATGACTGCTTCCTGATGAGAGAGCAGTTCTGTTGGGTTTATGAGAAAGGAGTTTCCCCCAAAATTCTTAGCTGGATCGTAAGGACTGGAAGATTGGATTATACAGTGGTACCTTGGTACTTGACTGCTTTAAAACTCAATTAATTTGGTACTTGAAACATTTTGACCTGAAAATTTTGTACCAGTACTCGTCATTTGTTTTGTACTTGACGAACAAGCTAAAACCTGTCAGTATCAGTTGCCTCATGACTAATGTCATGAGGCAAAATGTGTTTGGTACTCGTCATTTTTGGTACTCATAGAAACCAATAAATGACAAGTGTATTTACAAGCCAAAGGCTTTCCAGCTGTCTTCTATGGTACACTGACTGTAAATATAAGTTGGTATCTCAGAGGAAGACTCAATATGACCATCTTCCATAGCTGACAAATTGTTAATGGGTAACCTCTTTCCATAAGAATACAGTCAGAAGCCTTGAAAAATAATAGGATTTAGAAGACAATTTATGTACTTGAATGAGTTTATATCTCTGGAGCCAAATAAACTGCAACCTAAAGTACCGAAGGAGCTAGATAATGGCCGAACTTTTATTTTTGAGAAATCCTGAAGAAAAGGCGGTAGGATAAAAACAAATCTTGCTTAACTTTATCTCACTTTTTAGTTGGAAGCTTTCTTAATAGATTGTGAGATTATTACAGACATAATATATCTTGATTTCAGTAAACCATTTGTCAAAACATTCCATGACATGAAGTTTAGTAATTTAGTTCAGTGTGAGTTAACAGTAAGAGCAGTCCGAAAGTAGCTACCTAGGAAGGTGATGAGTTATTCCAGAGGCTAAGCTGTACAACTGTCCATCTAGGAAGCTTTAACTTGGATTCTTTACTCTGAACAAGGCATTGGACTTGATGGCCCAAATGGCTTTTCTGACTCTCTAAAGAAATAATGGCAGAAAGATTTAATGAAGGATTTGAACTGGGGCACATAGAAACAAAGCAATTAAAATGACTAAAATAAACTTAAGTGCAATTTACAGCTGAATTTAATAATTTTAACTTTTCTACTTGTGTTGCAGGGTCAGAGTGAAAAAAATTAGAAAGGTATAGAAAAGATACTCAGAGAAAGGGGAAAAAACTCACCTCTATTTCCTGCAGAGATCACAAAAGACCAGAAGGATTGGTATTTCATTCTAAGAGGAATTAAACTTCTCATACCTGCAATTCTATCCTACCACACACCTTCTGTTACAGCTTATTCCCCATAATTTAGGAAGCTCATAAATTTTTCATTGTTAGACATACTGCCCAAGTGAATCTACATACGAAAGGGATAAATGAAAAATTTCCATCTTCTAATTTCCCTTCATTCTGAAGGTGTTATTATTCAGCAGAAGGCCGGAGTCTCATTAAGTTTTTAAGCACTAAGCAAAAATTACACAAGATGACTTATGGATGGTGTTATCCTCAGCAATTTAGGCTTGTGGGTTAAATGGCTATTTTTTCCTCCCTTTTACACATACACTCACCTTCCATTTGTGTGTAATTATACTACTAGTGTAATGAGGTACCAGGTTCAATTCAAAAGTACCCCAGAGCCTTTTGTAGCGACAAATACACTGGATAGGAACAAAGCAATTAATGGCTTATGGATCACTCAACCACAGGACCTAAGGGTAAAATACGTTTTCTATTTATACTTCATTTATTTTTCCTTTGTATCATATAAAGTTATCACTATTCATAAAGGTAGGTAAAAAAAAAAAAAATGAGCAGAATTGCTGCCTTTTGATAACATTTAACAAGGGAGCTTTCTCCGGCTTTCAAGTGTTTTGACCTTCATTTTTATGTACGGGAATGTCTTTAAATAGAAAGCAAGAGCCATTTGTAAAATGGTTAATGCTCAGCAGCTTTTACTTTTGAACAGTAGAGAAAAAGCAATATGTAAATGTAAGTGGCCCTCAGCAAGTCTCCTGAAACAGATCTGGACTCATTTCTGTAGAAGTGAGATCACAATCTGGGACACAGTGACAAAGGAATGTATAATTAGATTAATACAAAGAAAAGGCATTACCACAGAAACAATAGTCATGACATTCCCTAGGAAAACCTGCTGCCTGCTAGTCAGTCATTTATACCTCTTCTTCTGCAAAATGAGACATAATGGAAATAGTTGCTACTTTTCCCGTCTTCTAATCAGAGGTATGAGGAATCTATTAATCAGTAGATGTTGTAAAACCACTAATTTCTCACTTGATGGCTGGGCATCTCTCCCAAGATCAGACTGTCTCCCAGCCCACTGGTTTCTTGAAAAGCCATTAAAACCTGGTTAGCCTTGGGAATACATTTGTGATGAAAGGGATCTTTCTTCTATGGGCCTGGATGCTGCTGCTATTGGCTTTTCTATTCTGTCCCACTAACCATTTTATTATTTTGTAAGGTGCCCAGAAACTTGTTGGGATTAGAGTGGCATATAAATTGTAGTGAACTGTAATAATCATTCTTTACCACTGGCTAGTATTATAATCCCCAGTTTGTTTACGCCAGAGAAAATGTGCCAACCATTTTCACAGAAGCAAGACAATGTAAGGGATCTTAAAGATCATCTAATCCAACCCACCACATAAAGCATGAAGCTATCAATAGCCAGCTTCTTCTTAAACACGTCCAGTTCAGTAGCTCCTAGGACAGTCCGTATTGAACAAATGTTACTGTTCCAAGTTTCCAACCCTGGTAATTAACTGAAATCAATTTCCTTATAATGTAAATCCATGGCTACTTGTCCTGTCTTCTGCATCAATGTTACCTTGATTTCTTCATAACATCCTGCAGATGAAAGACTGCTAAAAGACAGCTATCCCATTTCCCGGGTGCCTTCTCTTTTTCAGGCTGACATAGCCAAAGGATCTAACTGCTCGTTGTAAAACTTTCCTTTTAGGCCCTTCATCACCTTAGTCTCAATTTAGACATTGCTCCAATTTATCAGTGTTCTTCCTAAAATGCAATGCCCCAAACTGAACCTGGAGTGTTAGGTTCACTCTGGCCATTGTAGAATGGAGAGGAATGGCAACTTCTTTTGATCTTGATACTACTAGCAACATGATGTAGGATTGATTGCACTTATTATTATTATTTTTTTGCAACTGCATCACATTGTGGCTCATATTCAGCTGGTGAATGCACACCAAGACACCCAGATTCCTCCCCCTCCCTTTCCCCCAACCATTACATGTATTGCTATCTAGGAGCTCTCCCTCCATCTTAAACTTACCTTTGATTTGTTTTCCAACCCAAACATAAAACTTTGCATTTATCTCGGTTAAATTTCAAGTGGGGCTCCGCCCAGTATTTCCACTTGTCATGATTGTTTCTGAGAAACACTAAAGAACCTTTTAATATTATTTGCTGGCTGAGGAAACATACCAAAGCATCCATGGGATGTAAGCACAATAGGTATGAACTCAAGGCTTGCAGTTTGCTTTACAAACTCTTTACACTTCAGTGTTTCCAAGGCCAGAAAGCAATCCCTTCTATTAAAAAAAGAATCATAATAAAAACCTTTTCACTGCTCATGACTTCAGCCTAGCATCAAGCAAGGTATGGTGCGTGTGTTCATGTGTGCATCAAAATCTGCAAAGGGGTAGAACCCATGCCGTATTCCTTTTATTCATGCATGCAATTTCAATGCGTGTACAAAAGAGGTAGGGTTGAAATTGCGATGCCACCACACCTGCCATCGTATAGATTTTGACTCCTATCACATTGCATGTCACTGACTAAAAATAGGATTTCCACTGAAATGGAAAAAATTCCATTCATCACGCTAACAAATTTTCTAGGTCTACATCTATCACTTTTCTCCATCTAAGTTCCATCTAAAGAAATGAGGTGTAGAATCTGTCTTACTTCTCTAGTAAAAAAAATTAACACTTTCATTTTAAACACATATTTCTAACTTCCTAAGTGTCCTGATAATGATCCACTTGGTAAGATAGGGAGAAATATTAACATCAGCCATGTTGTACAATCACTGAAACTTATTTTCAATTGAATTGCACTTCAGCTGAAATCTATTTACTGAAACCTGGACCTTTTTCACTCTGTGGAGTATATCAAGGAGAATAAAATAATTCTTAAACAGTAATTTTAAGCTCGCTGGCCATCTCCTAAGCTAAGACAAAACGTACAAACCTTATCCTTTCTTCTAATGTACACTTGTATGTGTCTAAAATTATTTGATAATGTGTGTGTGTGTGTGTGTGTGTGTAAAATATATTTTTTCTCTAAGCCTTTTGTTTTGCTTGTACAAATCACAAATATAAAAAGTATAAAAGGTACAAACATTTTTGGAAGGAAAAAAAACTGGAATAAGACCAAATCTCTGGGTATGTGTGCATGGATGTTCTACTTGTAATATAATAATCATTGCTTACATATATTTAAAAGCCTTCTAAATGTCTAAGTGTCCTGATAATGATCCACTTGGTAAGGCATGGAGATATATTAACACACTGATTCCTTCTGAACAACCACCCACCCAACCATAATAAGGCAATGTGAGAATATATCAACATTTACATTGTGTTTTCAAAGTTTAAATACTGTAAGACTTAACCTCCATCTTTATCTCTCCAAAACAAAACAAGATGGTTTTCTCTGAATTTTGGGCAGATGTATTTTTGCTATCAAGTATGTTGATTGATTATAATACAAATGTTTCCACAGAGAACAGAGATACAGTTCTGCTAAAGAAAAGCAAGCTTATTTGATATATGATTTTGACATTATGAACTTTTGTACAAGCTTACAAGACTGCTTAGTGAACATTTCTGAAGTGTCTCCTAAAAATCACAAATCATGAATCCCGAGTGACAAACATTGAGGCCAATTTTCAGTAAATCCACTCAGTTTGCTCACCATAATACATTGCTGGTTAAAAGCATTCAACTTCTTCTAAATGTGTGAATAGATACAGATGTGACTTTGAAGAAATGGTGTGACAAAAGTTATAAAGACATGGGGAAAACTCCCGGTCAAACTTAACACCCAAGAATTTAAGAGAAGGAAGGGAAAACCTTCATTTTCAACCCTTGAGATAGAGCAAGCCAGGAAACAAAGTCCCTAAGAATACTGTAACTCTACTGATATGGGCAAGAATTACAAAATCTGAACTTTTCTCTTCCCTCCCTCTTATACCCCAGGGAGTCAGAACAGAACCACTCTGAGTTTCTTTCTATCTCTTTCTCTCTCCATTCTTTAGGCTTAGAACATGCTTCTGTAATTCTCACACAGTTTCTCCAAGATCACCTATGGCAGGGGTGTCAAACTGGTGGCCCGCAGGCTGGAAACTGTCACGCATAGGCCATGTCCACCCCAGCTCCATGAATGGGAAAACTGTCGCGAAACATCATGTGATGGCAAAGTGATGCAGCGAGTTTGACACTCATGATCTATGATTTACCATGAAACAAAAGTACCCAAACTGAGAAATGTTTTGTGCTTTTCTTGGTTAACAGACTTTGCCCATCCATATTTAGGAAAAAGGAAGGCTAGTGGCATAAAAGTTGATGACTACATAACAAAATCATCTAAACATGGCAGATCTTTAATCAAATTCACTATTAGTGAAATAAAACAGTTGTATGTTGGCAATTCCTCTTAATTTTCTTCCCAGTTTTTCTTTACATTAAAGTGAATGATGAGAGTACATACAGTACAGAGTTCTTCATATTAAATGTCAAAGTATTTTCCTCTTAAAAACGTGAAATTTCCCTCCAAATATAATTAAGAGGTAAAAATACATTTTATTAATTGCTTATTCTGGATTAAGTACCATTGTTTTAAAAACTAGAGCTCTTATTTTTTAAAAATGAGGGCCTTCTATTTTTTTTCCTTACCTTCACATGCATATTAATTTTGCTCTTTTTAGAAGTCAAGGGAAAAGGGAATAACAATGCTTTCATCTTTTTTCTCAGACTGGTGTTCTGAGATGCTCATAGCAACGAATCCCATCTCCATAAATGAATCAAAACAACTAGCATATGAGCCAAAAATGTGCTGTGAAACTCCCTGGTATTTCATTATGAACCTATCTTGTTAATGCACTTAAGAACCAATTATCACCCTTTATGTCACCCACCGACATCAGCTATTTTTTAAATTTAAGATAATGGCACATTTTCAGAAGCCACTTTATATATATATATATTCTTTGCAATAATAATTTGTGCTTCACTTTCCTGAAGAATTGCTGTAGGTATCATTGGGAATCTGCAAACAGAGTAAACTCAGGTTTGTTGTTGGGACACTAGCAAAGTATCCTCGGGCTCCCCATACTATCTTTCAAGGACAGAGACGAGACAAATATTGTGAAGAGTGGTGGCAATAGCAATGGGATGCCATGTCAAAGCTAGCACTTTTGCAGGAGGAAAAGTCCATTTTAATCAATGACAGCTTTTCCCTCCCCCATTATTTGGGCTCTTATACATTAGCTGTGTTCACCATCACACTAAATTGCATTATGGTTAAGTTTTTCTTTACAATCTGTTGTGAATCCATATGTAGTGTGAAATGCCACTACAGCCTTTTTGTTTGCTTGCTTGCCTACTTATTTATTTATTGTTTGTTTTTGTTTATGAATGAATGAATGAATTGGATTTTTCTGGTGCCCAATCATGCACAAATCTGGGAGACTTATAAACATTAAAAAACAAACAAACAATTCAATGCAAAGACATGGCCCTTCTGAGGGAAAAATATTCTACAAATCATGGTTTAAAAATTGCTGGCTTAGTATCATCTATGAAAATAAATGAAAAAAAAAAGGTCATTCTCTGCTCCCTCTGGATCTCCAGTCAGCTACCTGCATTGGTGGGTTCTGGATATTTTTGCTGCCGGTTTGCTCAAGGTTGCGCTGCGTGGGCACGTGCAGCAATAAAAAATTAGATCCAAGATGGCGGCGCCCACAGAGACACTGACGGAACCGGCTCTGTGACGTCATCACCAAGTTACTAACGGTTCTAAAGAACCAGTTAGAACTGGTAGGAATTCACCTCTGGTCTGAAGGGCCTGTCTGTAACATTTCTTGTTTCTGTTTCCTCTAGTAAGGAGCTCCAAGCCCATGCAGTGAAGGAGAGAACCACCTGTTTAATTCTTCCACAACTTCTCAAGGAACTACCTGTCTCTTCTATGTCTTGGGTATTGGAAAAACATGAAAGTGTTGCTTCGGCTATGCAGAAGGCAATGGGGCCCACTTAAAAAGATCCTCTTGTTATTGTTTGAGATGATTCTCAAATCCAGGGCAAGGCATAGTTTGCCATCTGTAACAAAAAAAACAGGCCTCCTCTAACACAGTGTTAGAAGAGGCAAGCCACGCCTCCTCTAACACCGACCCTATCTAAAAAATTTGAATTTCTCCAATGATTTCTATGTTTGTTCAAACAGCCATATGAAACGGATAGTTTTTTCTGATGTGACTCTGCTTATCTATTTGTCAGTTTGATCAGCAAACATCCTCCTAGTCCTATAGTAATGGCCTCCGTATGGCTCAAATGTAGTGATAAAATTGTGATTTTCTTCCTTTTTCTTATTTTGTATAAACCCCCCTAATACATTTTTATAAACGCTACATCCCCCGCGGCCTTCAGAGACCAATAAATATATGAATAAAGCAAATGCTGCCTCAGCAGCTAAAGGTTACCATCACTGCTCTTCACCTTTGCTCCTGAAAGGCCCTCTGAAGCAGCAAAAAACTGCCTTGTTTGCATGACACCCTGAACTGCATTGGGGTGGAGGTTGCATATCATAAATAGTTAAGGCCCAGACAGTGTAGTGGGGGGGCTCTATCAAGGAATTAAATGTCACCTGAGCCAACTAATCACATGCGTTATTCAAACTCAACTCTTTTCTCCTGTTTTACTTTCTGCTCCCTTTCCCATAATCCAGAGAATGTGTGGCTGAGGAAAGATGCCATCCCACCCTCTCACAATGGTACCAATGCACCACTGTACATATCCATTTTTTAAAATTCTGCAAGGGAAAAAAAATAGGCTGGGAGGTTGCCAAATAGGCTGCTTCCTTTGTTTTTTTACCTGTATGCTAGGGCTTAATTGGGTCAGCAACATCATGCAAATATATCCGTTTAATACTGTAAATATTATAATCACATAAATATGCAAACCAACAAAACAAAACAAATGGCATTGGCTGTATTACCAGGATTTGAGAACCCTACTGCATTTACTTGTGTTTCTCCAAAAACAAGACAGGGTATTATTTTCTTTTGACCCCTGAAATAAGCGCTTGGCCTTATTTTAGGGAAGGTCTTATTATTTTTGAGGTGCAGGAGGCAGCAAGCATGGTACCCTCATGGCTGCTGCTGCTGTGTTTGGGGAGGACTTATTTTCAGGGGATGGCTTATTTTAGTGCATGTGCTCAAAAGCCTGATGGGGCTTATTATCCAGGGAAGTCTTATTTTCAGGAAAACAGGGTATACTCTGGGCATCTTTTCTTAGAAGAGACTTCTATACATTGGTTTGATACGGTACTTCCCAGGATTAGATTTCTGTAAGATTGAAGTCCAAGGCAAAGTGGCTGTAGGAAACATGGTGAAGCATGCAGGGTGGAAGACTACAGGACTTCCACTGTCTTGGGTCTTTTGAGTCTTCACTCACTGGCAACCTCTGCATCAAGGTTCTGACTGACGAACCCAATCAAAGTAAGCACCATCGAGAGCAATCTCTTCATGCAAAACTTTGCTACATCACTTCCGCACGATTGAAGGCAAAACCAGATCTAGTTTTTTCATGTTAAAGTTCACATTGTTCCACCCCTCCAATTAGCTCAGCTCACATTGTCCAATACACTGTCCGGATATTGCTGTGGGAAAGTCTTTCTGGCTTTTGTAAACACCTGATGAAGTGTCCTTGGTTCTCACGCAGGCATCTTGATGTCTGGGCCATGTTCTATTTCCCACTCCCTCCCCCCATAGTTCATTGGCAAGTTGAGATGATAATAATGGCAACAGCAAGATGGCTTTGAAGCTTGACACTCTGCTTTGGTATAGCATTTGATGGTGCCTTACCTAATATCTAGCACTTACACCTTGAAGTGTCTTGAGAGAAATGGTTCCCATCTTGTGTTAACTTCTAGTGATTAAAATGACAAAAAAGAACCCCCCAAAATCGCAATTCATGTACCACCACCTCCTGGCTGTACAGCATCAAGAAGTGTGGTTAGAGGCTTCAGCCATTCCTGGCAGTGCAGACCAACTTCACTAGAATCCACTATAACCTGTAATAACTTTTTAACTTAAGATATTTAAAAGTCAAAATTTCCTGTTAAAGGAAGAAAACAACACTAATCAAATCATGAAAAAACACTAGGTTTAAAAGGAAATTACAAAAAAAATAAAAACACCCCCCAATGTTTACGGTGCTCCAAATAGACCAAAAACATGATCCACTATAAATAAAAATATAAATATAAAAGAACATATTATAAAGCGATTGGAGTGGAATTTCAAATCATTGTTCCAAATCACAAAATTTCAAAAGGGAAATTATTTCCGCATTCCCAATCGGAGATATTCACAAAAGGCTGAAGTAGACAAAATACTGAACTAGTACTGAGAAATAAAAGAAAGCAGACTTGCATAGCACAAGGAAATAAATATCAGTGTTCCAATGCCGATTATTTGCTAGACTTCTTCCTTCTTCCTTTACAACTAGTAGCTTACAGTGTATGCTCCTCCAAAAGTCCATTTACTGAACTTCCCTTTTTTCCTGAAAATTCCAAACTTAGGTTTTGGATCAACAATGTTAATCCCTTCTTTTCTCAACCTCAGTCCTGTGATGTATTCCCAAACTTTTCCATCCAAAGAGAGGATCTGGATATCTCTCTGTGTATATGACAGAGAGGATCTTTCCTTTGGGAAGATGTGGATTCTGTGTTTGCACTTATTTGGCATCTCAGCTGGCTGGCTGTGAATGAATGCCATTCTTTCTTCCATTTCATGCTTTCTAGAAATAGCCAGGGATTCATTCAAAAGCAGCAGGGATAGGCACATCTAGGTCCTTTCCTACCAACTGAGGACTATTAGGTTCTGAACAGGAAAATAAAGGTTCAGATGTATCCGTAGCAAGGTGGAATGGCTGCAATCCAGATATATTCTGCCTTTAGCTCTGAACAGGGTCATATTCCCTGTACTGAGCTGTTGGCAACTTGAGGTTCTTCTGAACTTTCAACTACCAAAGTCCAAGATCAAAAGGACCTTTGCACAACTGCATCTTATGTGCCCACTGGTACCATTTTGCCTGCATTGCTGCAATTTGTTCTAGATGGGCTGCACTAGAAGACCAACCAGACTTCATCTGGTTCAGTATGCAGTCACCCGGGTAATTATGACTTCAAAGCAAATTGTATACTGTACAGGTATAGTCCTTGACTTACAACCATTGTTTAGTGGCCGTTTGAAGTTAGGGTTAGTTATGATTGTTGTAGCATTCTCATGGTCACTTGATTTGGATGCTTGACATCTGGTTCATATTTATGACAGTCGTGTGTTGCAGGGATCACCTTTTGCGACCTTCTGACAAGCAAAGACAAGGAGAGGGGGTTTAACCAGATTTGCTTAGCAACCACATAATTCACTTAACAAATGTGGTGAGTCACTTCATTGTGGCAAAAATGGCTATAAATGGGACAAAACTCACTTAATAACTACCTTGCCTAGCAATGTTAATGCATACAAATCATGAAATACAATCACTAATGGACTACCAATGATAGATGCTCAGATACAATTAAGGAACAAAAGTGTGCTAAAATTAATTAGAAGGGGCATGTACATATAGGTTTCACTCTGTGTGTGATATCCTAAACTACATTTCAGAAAATTAATCTACACGAGGAATGTCTTTCTGTCACTCCTCCCATCTGAATAAAAGAAAACCTAAGATAAATATGCTAATCACAATGTCTCTAATCATTTGACACCAACAACACAGACTGATCAGGAATTCACCTGCTCATGAAATTTTTTTTTTATCTAATCAAGATTTAATTCTTTTTCTCCAAATAATAAGCATCCCATAATTAAAGCTAGCTAAAGATTGTGAAAATAAGCATTATTACCGTATTTTTCAGAGTATAAGACACACCGGAGTATAAGACGCACCTTAGTTTTTTGGGAGGAAAATAGGGGGGGAAATCTGCCTACCAGGTATTCATCTGGCTAGC
>JANHFT010001602.1:306510-318439 GCA_032467955.1 Pseudoxenodon macrops
CAGTGTTAGCAATCTTTATATCTTGGTGTGATAAAGTGAGATAATAATTTCCCCCCTAGGCACTTTCTTCACACTATGGCTTATTTTTTTAAACTCTCTATAATTCTCATACTACCTTGGCTTTCCTTTATCTGAACTAGCTTTCCTATTGCCTATAACATTTATTTATTTATTTGAAGGAGAAAAACTATCACATCTAGTTTAAGTGCAAGGATCTTAGGCAATACATCTAATTTTTAATTGAGATATCTAGTTCCTCTACGATTCTTCTATCATAGTCTGTATTGATAGCCCTCTAGTTGTGGTGGAAGGGAAAGAGTGCTGTAGCTTCAAAGCAACAGATTATTTGATTTTTGTTTTCCCTTTTTCCATGATTCTACTCCTACAAGTTTACATTCAAATCACAATGGCATGATGACAAATTGAGAAACTTCTAATACCATGTACTTTTGTCTCTTTACTTTCCACATGCTTCCTTATGCCTTATCTCTACCTTGATGCTAAGGGCACGCATCACTACACTCAAGCGAGGCGGATTTTGCTAATAGGTTTCTACTTTTATTTTGCAATCCTCATGCCACCAGTTCAGAGAATGTATATATCACAACACCACAGATTTTTTTGAAACTTAAAAAACTTTCTGCTGACACCATTAGCAGCTAAAAGTCATCATCCTTTCAATTCTATCCCCATTAAATGTGATTCTTCCATTTCCTTTCAGCCTTGCAAACATGATTTGGTGGTAGTACCTCCTCCCTTTTTGATTCAGAAGTCAAATAAATGTGACAAACTCTGCCTACATCAATCTTCTCATAATATTAGACACTAGAGACTTTCTTTCCCCTGGAGCTTATAAAGATATCACTCAGAAAATCTCATGTATAAACAAACCCCCACTTCGGAAGAGGTGGAAAAAAGAACATTTTGGATGTGTATATATATGATATGAATGATAAATGAATACAAGCTGCTTTAGCCTCAGCTGAAATACAGAAAGCTAAATTATTGTAACTATGAAAATAATTTGCATTGAAGGTTTCCAGAAGCAGATGATAAACCACAGAATGCTGCTTCCTCTACCTAAACTGTAAAAGTTCTTAAAAACAAAACAAAACATAACATCCTGATGCATATTCTTTTTAAAATATATTTTCAAAGCCTTCTCCATTTCTGCAAAAGTTGATAAAGCTCAATATTATTTTTCCAGGAAGTTACTGTTATATGCAGATTATTGCAAAATCCCCTCAATCCAGAGATGCATCTGAAGTTACAGAAATATCCAATCTAGTACGTATTACTCCAGAAGTAGTCAAATCTGGTTTGACACCTGGATTTTGAGCAAGATTCATAAAAACTAGGGGAAACAAATGCATATCAGGGGTGGGTTTTAACTTACTTCGCCACCGGTTCGCTGTCTCCTGTGCCGCATGGGTGCGCCACATGGGCACACGTGCGCTTTGCATATGCGTACATGTGCAGTACAAAACTTTTTTCAAAAAATTCAAAAAAAAAAGAAGAAACCAGAAAACAATTTAAAAAAAGATCCCCCCCCCCAAATCCACAAAAAAGATGGCGGCATCCACGGACCAGAACCGGTTCTATGATGTCACCAGCAGCTTACTACCTACTCTATAGAACCGGTCCGAACCGGTGTGAACCCACCTCTGATGCATATGTATAGTTTTTCCAGCAGAATAGGATGACATTTCATAGAAATCACTGCCAGTGTTTTCAAAGTTTTTTTTTTTTTTTAAAGTTTTACTTTCAGTACATAAAACATTTTGGTGCATCCGCTGCCTGCTTCATGAATTATGAACACTTCCTCACAACCTCATTACCATGCCCTTGACTTGGCAGAAAAGTATGTCAGTGTAATTTGTGCAGCCTCATGGCTGAACTTCACCATGCCTCAGTGAGGAAAGCAGGGTGGGGAACCATCCTGATAGATTCAATGCAGGATGATTTCAGGTCAGTTTCCAAGCTTCCTTTCCCTTCCCATTCAAGGATTATCAATCAATCAATCAATCAATCAATCAATCCAACAGATAAGTAATACCCCAATGTCCATTATTTATGGGGAATTTTTCTCCCTAACATCTTCCTCTTCACCTCAAGTCAGTTCAACGCAAAAGGAACTGAGTGATAGAATAAGGATTTGTCAACCAGCATTTTAATTTTAATGTGGAAGTAATTTTGTGATACAGAATACTCAACATATATGTGTACTGCAAGATTCGATGCAGAAAAGCCCTTCCCTCCCAATGCTAAATGGGAAGATGTTAATAGCGAAGAAAGGAAGCCAAAACCTCTTATTTAAAAAAAGAACAAAAAAACTGCACCCTCTTTTCCCAGATATATAGAATATACCTTAAGTATATATCTATTAAGTCAGGTTCCATAGACAAACTCAGGTTCCACAGACAATTTATTATACTCGTTGGATGTATGACTTTGGAACATTCCTAACCACAGTAATGTTTACTCTGGAAAAAAACATATTAATAAAATTTAAAGTGAATGGCCTATGGCCACTGACTTCTGGTACACTCTGTATATATGAATAAAGTGCTGAAGTTTGGTTCTGGAAGAGCTAGTCCCAGTATATGCTACAACAGAATTCAGGCTTCATAAAAGAAGAGGAAAATGTTCACTCCTGCCCACTTACTGCATGGTTTATTATAATATAATAATAAAAAGTGCTCACATTTGTTCTGAAGAATCTATTTCTCACCAGTTTATGCAATCAATTCTTCAAATTCATAATTCAAGTTTTGAAAATAATCAGATTAAATCAAAATCAGTATTTATTCCAAATTAAACTCTTACTGATCTCAGTGTGAGCTAAACACATGCCGTGTTTGCTGGATTGCAAGATGGCCAGGGACAGCTGTGGGGGTAGGGGGGTGTTTGTCCAAAGAGAGAATAAGATAGCTTCCCTCCCAGCTATCCCATTTAGCAAATAAACTTTAAAGTCTGGGAAGCAAGCAACATCGGAAGTTTAACTTTGGTACCAGATTTTTTAGATGTTTATGTTTTTAATAGATTTATGTACTATATTGTTTTATTATTGATATTGTTGATTGGGAACCACCACGAGTTCAATATAAGATGGGCATCTATTCAAAACTTTTAAATAAAATAAATAAAATAAACAGACATAGCAATATATCCCCAGAGGAAAAGTTTCATCTGAGAAGCAAACTCTGATGCCAGTTCTGACAGTTCCTGGCTCATTCAAGAGGTGAAGCTTGCCATGGTATTTGCAAAGAACCACATTTCCCCCTTGAAATATCACTCTGTAACACAAGTGCCAATATACACTGATGCTGACAAAAATGAACAAACAATGATATGTCGTTCAGGAAAAACTTTTAAACTCTCAGATTTTTGTGATCATTCAATTAATTTTATTCCAACATTTTCGAAAGAACAAACAGTAGGCAATTTTGTCACCAAGAAGGAATATAAATCTTATCATAGTTGCCATGGACTGAAAGGAGAAAGAAGTCTGACTAGAGAATCTGAGGATCCCTATTGCTCAGCATGCATTTTTTAAAAAGTAGGTGACCCAAACGTTTGGAGATACTCAAAACGAATATACCTCTAAGACAGGGGTGTCAAACTCACGGCAATATGGCGTGATCACTTGATATATCGGGACTTTTTCCCCCTTCACTAAACCGGGTGTGGGCATGGCCAGCACATGATGCATCCTGCCCGTGCCACGAGTTTCACAGCCCTGCTCTAAGACCTTACTGTATACTGTCTGTCATCGTATCTAGGTTTCATATGTATTCCATGCCTGAAGTGGTCATTTTACATAGGTACGAGGACTAATAGTCATCAGTGGATCTTCAGCGTATCCTATATATTTTGCTCATTCGTTCATGCCAGCTTCTGAAATTACATCACTACATCTTAAGATATTGAATTCTTTACATTACGGGTCCCCAAATCCAGGGCTGCAGTCTACTACCGGGCCGCGACCTGTTGGGAACCAGGCTGCCGAAGCAGCAGGTAAGCAGGCAAAGCTTCATTTGCACTTGTACAGGAGTTAGGTTGTGCATATGAAAGCATTCCCCCCTGCTGACGAAACCACCGAAGCTACTGGTCCATTGAACCAACCAAAAAGGTTGGGGACCCCTGCTTTACATGGCCACGAGGAATGCCACTTTACAGGATAGAAGTCGAAGATTGGTGTGGCGTAGTGGTTCATAAGGCGCTGTCGTAAGCAAGTTGAGGACCTTAGGCAAGTCCCAGGTCGGATACCTATGGACCACAGATGGACGTAAATTTGTAGCTCCCCCCAAAAACTGGCGTATCAGGGGGTGAAGAGCCAGAGACACCGATGTGCTCACCGATAGTACGGAGGAGAGTGCCATCACTTGTCTCCTGATGGTGTTAGGAGAGAGGCCTTTTTCCAGGTCATCCTGGAGAAACCCCAAGATATGACCAACCTTGGCTGTCGTGGGAACAATGTGCGCCTTATCACACCATTCACAAAAGGTCCTCCACGTGGCGTCGTAGATTCGGGTAGTTGATGGTCTCCTGGAAGCCTGCATGGTGTCGATGACCTTGGAGGGAAGATTGTGTCTCCTCAGAGCACTCCGCTCAAGCGCCAGGCAGTTAGTTGGAGCCACTGGGGATCCGGGTGGATCAATGCCCTCTGGCTGAGGGAGACGCTGCTTTGAGGGAGCCTCCAGGGTGGAGACACTGAGAGGTCCATCAGGTCTGCGAACCAGGGCCTGCGAGGCCAATAGGGAGTGATAAGTATCTCTGCTCTCTCCGCAATGAGGGAAAGAGGCAGAAAGGCATACAGGAGGCCCACTGGCCATGGGACATGAAGAGCGTTTTGTCCCCTCTGCTCCTGGAGTTGCAAACCTGGTGAAGTATCTTGGCAGTTGCGAGTTGCTTGGTGTGGCAAATAGATCAATCTGAGGGAGACTGAAGGTGTCTGAGATCTGATGGAACATGGTTGGGTGCAGGTGCCACTCGGAATGGTCTATGGAAGCTCTGCTGAGCCAGTCCCCTTGCACGTTGGATACGCCTTAGATGTGTTCCACCCGAGACCATCATCCCTAGGAGTTGAGACAGGAGTCTTAAGGGTACAGATCTGTCTAGTTGGACCTGACAAACGAAATCCCTCAAGCTAGCCTGGCGGTCCAGTGATAGAGATACTATAACTTGGACCGAATCAATAATGGCCCCTAGGTGAAGCAAATGGGTAGATGGAGAAAGGTGGCTCTTGTCCAAATTTATGGAGAATCTGTGGTGTCGCAGGACCTGGAAGGTAACCGCAAGATCCGCCTGAGCTCGTTGAGCGGAAGGAGCTTGGATCAAGATATTATCCAGATAGCACTGGACGCACATGGGAATGGCCCTCAGGCAGGCAACTAAGGTAGCCAATAACTTTGTAAACACTGAAGAGAGTCCAAAAGGCATGGCTCTGTATTGATAGTGGGACCCAGCGAACTGGAACCTGAGGTGCTGCCTGTGATGATATAGAATGAGCACATGTAGATATGCCTCAGTTAAATCTATAGAAATAAGGAAGTCGCTCTCCCTTACGCCCTCGAGGATGGAAAGAAGTGAATGCATTTTAAACCACCTATAACGTATGTAGCGGTTGAGCCTCTTAAGATCAAGAATAGCTCTCCAGCCCCCTGAGGTTTTGGGAACCACAAAGAGAATAGAATAAAATCGCCGGCCCCGTTGGTCATCGGGAACAGCCTCAATGGCATGTATATCCAGCAAATGCTGGATAGCTGTTTCCACAAGGTGCCTTTTAGAGGTGTCCCTGGAGACGAGGCACCGGATAAAGAACCTTGGGGGAGTGGACAGGAACTCAAGAGAGAGACCGGCTCTAATCATCTCTCTAACCGAAGCGTCTGACGTAGATTCATCCCATCGGTCTGCAAAGTGGGCCAGGCAGCCGCCGATGGGATGCTCAGGAATGCACTCACTTAGGGCGTTGGAAAGGACTGCTTCCTCCCCTCTGAAAGGGCCATCTGGATCTGAAGGGGTGACCTCGCTCGGGGCAATCCTGACGCTGTCTTTGCCTCTGACTGTAGAAACCCTGTGATCTAAGGACCTGAGTCCACCGGGCGAAAGGATGGTCGGCAGAAATAGGGTGATGGGTGATATTCGACTTGCCTGGTGCTGGAGGGAAGAATTTTGCACCTGTCCTTGGTTTCGACCAGGAGTGGTTCCAAACTCTCCCCAAATAGGTTACCCCCTGCAAAGGGGGTCGATGCCAAGCACCGTGTGCTGTGCATCCACCTGCCAGGACTTCAGCCAGAACATCTGCTGTGCCGCCACCGTGGATCCGATGGCCTTGGAGGCGAAGCGTGCAGCATTGAGGGTCACATCAGCAGTGAGTTGAGTGGCAGCGATGAGCTTGTTCATGTCCTGGCGCATTCTGACATCCATTGACGGAATCATTTCCTGCAGTTAAAGCAGCCAGATGAGGGAAGAACGGGGAAAAAATGATGCTGTTGTGGAGGCATGAATTGCCCACGCCGCTGCTTGGTGAGCTCTCTGGAGCGATTGCTCGGTGCAACATTCCTCTGGGCGTAATGTTTCAACAGGGTCGCCTGGAATAGAGGATGAGGCATACAGCGCTGCTATTGGTGCATCAACCGGGGGAATCTGAAGAACCTTTCTCAAGTCAGGGGCTACATGGTATAGTCTCTTGTCCGCAGTTGAAGGACTAGGGCCAGCCCCAGGTGAATTCCACTGTCTCGTGATGATGTCTACAAAGAGTTTGGGGGAGGGAAATAAAGTCTTCCTCCGATATGTGCTCAAGGAATAGTGGATCAGTCATGTCCTGTTACGGCTGGGTGTCAGGGTCTGGTCCTGCTGTGGTAAGGCCAGCTGCATGCTCCGCCTTGTATAGTAAGGACCTAAAAAGGGAGATCTGAAAGAGGCCTGTAATTGACGGCTGGTCAGGTTTCATACTTTCGTCCTAAGATAGGTCAAGCTCTGGAGGGCCATCATCCTCAGAAAGTAGAGACTGATCTTCATGAGATGAAACAGAAGACTCGCGCGCCGCTGTAATACCAGAACGTCCTGGGAGAAGGGAGGCTGTCTGGACTCTAGGTGGGAGGGATCCCCTTTGATACCTTTAGTTCTTGTCTGATCTGCTTGAGGCCTGCCTCAATTCCCTGCTTAACCGCGTCCGCGATAGCCAACTGCATAGACGCAGGATTCAAGGCTGAATCCAGGCTGGGCTGGAGGCCAGCTGCCGTAGGGGTGAAGGTGGCCTTGGGGGTAACCTTGTCATTGAGAGTCAGGAGTTGGTCAAGCTCAGCAGTCTGTGGTTGAAGGGGTGCCCCCCAGATGGTTAGCATCAGAATTGATTAATACATTGTCCAAGGAAGATGGCAAGGCCTCCTGAGCCCTTACGGCTACAGTCTCAGAGGAGGACCTAGGGGAAGCGCGGGAATCTGCTACAGGTGATGGCTGCGTGGTCTGCTTGCTGGCTGCCCTCTCAAAAGATTTTATTGAGCGTCTTATGGCATCGTTTCTCATCCTTTTTGGCTGCCTGGGACCCTTTAGGGCTCGACTCCCTGTGAGAGGAGTGTTTGGAGGACCTTTTGGACCTTCATCAGTACTGTTTTTAGTTCTCGAATCTTAGGTGGACTTGGCAGGATGTGAGGCTTTGGATGGCATTATGGACGAGGTGGATGTAGCTGCCAATGTCGAGGATAGGAGGCTGGTTAAGTGGGAGTAAGATTTCTCCCTGTCCAATGCTCAAGAATGACCGTCTGAGCTCTAGCCTCTGCTGTGCCCTTGTCGGGGCATGGCTACGAGCCGCTAAGGCAAGCCGATCTTGGGGATACACAAAGTGCCTTATAATGAACTATTCCCTTTTGTTGACCTTCCAAGCGGTTGAAAAAGGAGAGGCACAGTTGCGCGGTCAATCTCCCTCTCGGCTAGTGCTCTACATGCCAATCCTTTAAGAAAGGGAGGGACAGATCAACTCCCAAGGCAACTCAGCAAGCACGCCATCAATTTTAGCTAGGCAGACCAAATTGCAAGTCCTTTACAGAAAGCTTCTGAAAGAGATTGATGGTCCGTTTGCTTTTAAATGGCCCCGTTATTTGGCGCAATGTCAAAATGGCCGTCGAAATGGCCGTTGCTGCACGCAGGAAGCTGAAGGCTCAGATGTTATGGCCGGCAGATACACAAAGTGAAGGAAGGCGACGGGATGGGTGGCTCTCCAGACGATTGAATTAAGTCCCAATTTAAAAGGGGAAGGATCCGTGGTCAGAATTCAATCCGGGCTGACAATGCTTTTAATGGCAGCAGCGTGAGCCGAGGCTCAGCTGCTGACAGCACACACACACACACACCAATCACTCAAGGGATAATCGGAGTTGACTAGATGGAAAAAACTCATGAACTGTGGATATAGAATATAAATTCAGGAATGGTTACTGTGGAGAAACAAAAGGCACACCTGTCCTCGCTGAATGACTGAGTCAAAAAGCTGCCAAGGAGGGGCAGCAGAGGCGGGTCCTCAACTGCTTTGACAGACTCAGTCCAATCAGCTAATAGACAGTTAACCCATTCCTGGAGGCTATATCCACCACTGTGGAGAATAATCATTTTCTCCATACCAAGAATAAGCATATAAATCTCTATCACCACGTAAGTCAATTTTCCACTGAAATCCCTAAACATATTAACCTTTGCTTACGAGTTTTACCTCTGCATTGGAATGAGGAGACAACTGTGGGCTGTGGCTTCATTTATAAAACTATGTTCCACTGAAATATAGTTGCTATGTGAGGCAGGCAGCCTCTAAATTTGACATATAAATTAAATTAAATTAATTAAATTAAATTAATAAATATGTAAGATGAACCCATGGAGTATCAAGTTTATTTAATTACAAGTAGCTTTAAATGAATGGAAATTCTTTGGGGTCATTTTCTAACCAGTACTATGATTGATTCTAATTGCTTGATTTTACAATTCTTACTAAATCCTGTTTAATAGAAATATGAACTATAATTATACTAAGTATTATTCATGTAACATTTTAAACATGCATTCTAATAAACTATGTTGGAAGATACTTTGAGAAAGCTGAACTCTAAAAACATACTGTTAAATACTTTTAAATAAATAAGCATGTAAGTACATAAATAAATCATTGGTTTGGTTGCGCATCTCAGATTCCTTCCAAGTGCTACAATATCCTATTGACCTGGGGCAATTACAATTGTATACATTATTTTAAGTGCATCTAAACTGGCCTGAATAAATCGCTTTTAACACAAGCTTAGCTGCTTTGCTACTAGTGTTTGTGCCTATTAAAAAACTTTGAGGGGGATTATTATTATTACTTTTGCTTTGTGAACATTTTCAATTTGCTTCTAGTTCTAAATCCTGTTGTACTAGAAGAATCCTACCTCATGACTATTTTAGTTTATCCAGGTTCAGAGGTGGGATTCACTTACCTTCCCTACAGGTTCACAGTACTTGCATTACGTCCGAGCAGGTGGGCGGAGCCTCCCGCAGTTCGCACAATTTGGAGAAAACTATCTGAATACCACTACTATCCAGGTTCCTTTGTTATGTGGTTTAAAATACTATTAAATTACTGTTCAGTAACATCTCTTTTGCTACGTATTTTTTTACTCAATCAACTGATTAATCTTTCCTTTAAATGGTAACTTGCTTCTGGATTTACTTTAACTACATTTCAAATAATCACTCTTAATATTATTATTAGCAACCATTAGTATGTGGAATACAACATACAAGAACAATCTTTTTCAATATGGAAATTGCATTATCTCTTCCCTGGGAATTGCAAAACACATAGTTAATCACTTATTACATTATTAGAGAGCCCAAGGGTGAAATGGAATTATTTCCACCTCTTTTAAGATGCTTTGGCCAATTTTAAGGATCAAATAAGTGAATACTGCAAATCTGAACCGAACACTTCTATTCACTAAAGGTAAAGGTTTCTTCTGTCCAGTCGTGTTTGACTTCATTTCTTAGCCAAGGGAGGCAGTGTCATCCAGACACTTCTGTGATCATGTGGCCAGCATGAGTATATGCTGAGAAACACGGAACGCTGTTACTTTCCCACCAAATGGTACCAGTTTATCTACTAGCATTTGCTTTCTAACTGCTAGGTAGGCAGGAGCTGAGGCGAGTAATGGGAGCCCACCCTGTTGCGTTTTGAGTCATTGCGCCCCTCTTCCATCCACTAAAAGGGTACCAAAAGAGTGTTGAGTGACTATATGCAGCTTAGAGTTCCTTGCTGTAGACTTACCTTCCTCCTATATTTCTTTTCAGTGAGCTTCTACTTTTTCTTATTATTTGGAACACATTCTATTTTGTAGGAAAATAAGTGTTAATCAAGCTGGTGCCTTAGAACCCTAACCATAGGGACATGCTCTTGGATTTGGTGAAACCTTATAATATTGGGGGGGGGGCGGTGGCTCGGTGGCTAAGACGCTGAGCTTGTCTATCAGAAAGGTCAGCAGTTCGAATCCCTAGCGCCACGTAATGGAGTGAGCTCCTGTTATTTGACCCAGCTTCTGCCAACCTAGCAGTTCAAAAGCACATAAAAATGTAAGTAGAAAAAGAGAGACCACTTTGGTAGGCAGGTAACAGTGCTCCATGCGCCTTTGGCATATAGTCATGCCAGCCACATAACCACGGAATCGTCATCAAACAGTGCTGCCTCTTTGGCTTGATGGAGATGAGCACTGCCCCCTAGAGTTGGGAACAACTAGCACGTATGTGTGAGGAGAATCTTTACCTATATTTCAGATATTTTAAAAAATTGTTTGTGAATAACTTCTAACAAGTAACCTCTAATAATACCCTTGACTTTCAAATTTTACCATTTTAGCAAACTTTCCTCTTTTGAACTCAGATATGGCTTCTTTACATTTATAAATTAAATTTGGTAGCACTTTTACCCATCTATTACTAAATAATGCAATTGTCAACAAAATAAATTATTTACAACTAGTTCCCTTGATTTCTTGGAGGAAGAAACATTTTTACATGTTCATTAGCAAAGTGTAATAAACAAAGAAAATTTAATGGTTATACAGTAAAAACAACAACATCCCTGCATATATCACATGGATTAAAGTACAGATGAACATATTGGGAGGGGGGGATAAAGAAAAATAAAATATTAAAATTTATAATTATTAATGTTAAACAAATTAATTTAAAAGGTAATTCTGTGATAAATATAGAAGCTCAATAAAATGAGAAACATCTACTTTTGGAAGGAAAAATTAGAAAATGGGTCAGTGATCAAATTAAGAGGAACTGTAGGAATACCAAGTAAAATATCATTAATAAAATAAGATTCCTTTAATATAAATTGTAACGGTAGATATTTATACAGTACCTGTGTGAGTGATCTGAAGGATTTTTTTATCCCCTAATTTAGGCACTAGATACTAAAATCTTGAAAGTGCACAATAGGGTTTTAAAAGAACCATTCATACTTATGACTTGAATAAATTGATCAGTAACGTTTTACAATATTTAAGCATAAGAAAAAGGAAAATAAAGAATTTCTGGGGAATCTTTATGCATTAAAATACTTAAAAGGGTTTAGAAATTCAACAGTCTGGATTCAAAGAACTAAAAGAATTCCAATGATAGGTCAGAGATATGTGACATCATTATCCAAAAAGCAGAAACAGGGGAGATGCAGCAGAAACCTCTTACAATTCTATGTTTCAGTTGGGAAGATTAAGATGTGTTGCTGGATTGTTACTGGAACTACCCAAAGATAAAGTTTTGGAGATACAATAACCCTTGTAACTGTAATGTTAGCTTACAAAATTAGAAAAGATATGTAAGTACCGTATTTTTCGGAGTATAAGACGCACCTTTTTACCCCCAAAAAGAGGGTTAAAATCTGGGTGCGTCTTAT
>JANHFT010001602.1:322398-352600 GCA_032467955.1 Pseudoxenodon macrops
GAGAGAGAGAGAGAGAGAGAGAGAGAGAGAGAGAGAGAGAGAGAGAGAGAGAGAGAGAGAATGAATCTACACTCTAAAGCATAAGGTATCATGTGCAGAAGGTAACATTCAGCCTAATCATTTAAGAAAGACCACATAGAATAATATTCATCATTCCTTCCACTGATATTAAGGAAGAATAGATTGATGGATACAATGCACGGATTAATAACAGTGTTGGAGAAAGATATGTTAGGATGAATGTGTGGTTTGTGCATTTGAAGCCCCAATGGAAGATAAAATATGGTTTGATGGAGATGTATGAAGAGATGACTATGGTGCAAATAATAAGTATGAAGACAGACATTTTAACTACCAACAACTTCCACTTCCAAGAGATGATTCTAGGAAAAATGCATTAATTCCTTCTTTGCTGAATTTAGTATTATTACATTTAACTAAAAGCATGGATTTTAGCTTTGCTGAATTTATGCAGAGCATATGACCTGAAATATGTGAACTTGGATACTAGGGCCAGCCTCTTTGTTGCTTGTGCATAATGCACAGTTGTGAGTTTGACCACCATCATAATCTTCCTTACTTTTCCCCCATACAGAAGCTTCATAACTAAAGGGCTTTGCAAGTACAAGAGCAATCATGTGCTCAAAGTGTGTTAAATTAAAGGCAGTTGCTAGTAGTAATACTGCCGAAGGACCAAGTAATGTACACCAATGACAGCCTCTGGGATTTAGAAACTCTGATACTGATAGCAATATCAGTTCCCCAGGTGGCAGGAAAAGCCTTGGGATGTTGTCAGTACATCTGATATTTTACTACAATAACCAAAACCACAAAGCACTGGTGATTTGCAGAGAGTTGTGGAAGCACAACTCTTGAATGATTAATAGTGTGTGTATCTCCCTGAAGGTTTTTATCCAAAACTATTACTTTGTAGAATGAAATCTGAAACAAAGCACAATTGAAGCTAGAGGTGAAAGCTTTCCAATGGAGGGAAATAAATCTCTGTCCAGTCTGGTAATCACCTGCCTAAAGCTGATAATGACTACAAGGACCTAAAAACCTGAGAACAGAGAATACCCACACTACACTGAACATGTTGCTCTGGAAGGGGATTAAACATATAATCAGAGAACAGAGGATGCTGACTGCACATTATAGCTCTGGCAGCCCAGTCCTGAAGGGCTCCTTCAGTTGCAGGCAGGGATTCTTGCAACTCCAGTTAAACTAATACCCAGAGCAAAATGAGTGAGACAGAGCCACGTGGCAATTCCTGAATTAGTGCTAAAACATAATTAGCTCTACCAGAGCCAGAATCTATGTCTAGGGCAAGAAATGCAGAATGGCTCTGAAAAGTCCAGCTGGTTCAGGAAAGGCATTCTTGGTAATTTCACTGGGTCTTGAGGAAGTCTATCTAGAATGCTGAATAAGGCTATATATCTTAAGAGTTGCTTCAAAAATAAGTCTTGTGTGTGCGCATTTTACTGGTTTGGGGACAGCCTTATCTAATTTGATGAGTGAGCACTTCTGCATTGCCCTGCAGGAGAAAGTAGTCAATCTTACTTGTTAGTTTATCAATAAATTACAATCTCTGACATTTCTATATGCAAATTAAAGTGACTATACCTAAAATGAATGAGAGCTTATGAAGTGCTTAAAATGCCAATTTAGCAAATTTAGCTCCCCATTCTTTCCAGCAGATGTGTAAAGAGATCTCTGACCTGATTGAGTGATTAAGTAAAGATTCAGCATAGCTTTGTTAGCTTTAGGCTTTCACAGGTTGCACTATTGTTTTTCCAGCACTGTAAATGATAATTGCAGTATGAATGGATCATCGTGCATCAGACATATATACTGTATATATGTATGTGTGTGTGTGTGTGTGTACAAAGAACAAAGAATAATCAGATCACACCAAAAATCTCTGCCTGTACATCCTGTCCACATGTACCTGTACCTTCTGGAGTAGTCACATCTGCTCTTTCAGACAAATCTCCTTATATAATATGTAATTAAATATAATATGCAAACTAAACCTTTGATTCCTCTGGACATCTTCCAAATCCACAGCAGCTTGACAACAGAAAACGAAGTAACGACTAGATACTGATTTTTAATAAGCGTTTGTTAAATTAATTGATGCCTTAAGTTAGGCGGATGCCAGCCCTCAAGATACACAAAATCAAGAAACAGGGATGGCAGACTCTTTAGTGTAGTGGAGTAGAATAGTTTGAAGGGACATGCTCTGACACTGGAGCTGCCATCTTGGGGTCAAGCCCACGGCTGTGAAAATCAAAACTAGAACAAGGTGTTCTGGCCAAAATGATTTCCATGAGAAAATGGAAAAAGACCTATTTTGTGAACATCCTGTGTCCCACAGAGACCTTGGCATCAACAACCTGCTGAGTTCCAACTTACTCTCTGAATAATTGTCTTCTCCAATCTGGCCACTTGTGGCTATCCCTTTGGCTGGTGGGGAAAATAGAGCTCCCCCCTCTCCCCCTTTTTTTGGTCAGGGAAATATTGAATTCAAGACTTTCTATAAGAGTCCTAGTCCCATCAGAGAAACTGCTATGAGCAAATCTGAGCAGACTTCATAGGCAGGAGCCAAAAGAAAAGGAACAGATTTAGCAAAAAAACAAACAAACACCAAAAACCCACTCACAACTGTAATTAGGAAACGACACCTAAAAATCCTCCAATTAGAACTGTAATGTGGGCCAGGAAGGAACAGAGATGAGAAAAGGGTAGCAGTGGCCAGTTTTGGAGGATATCAGACCTTCTACTTTTAATGTCATGATATCTGCCCAGGTCCTCCACCCCTGATTGCTAGACAGCATGGCTGCTGCTAACCACAGCAGCAAAGGAGCAGCCCTGTGTGAGAGCAGGGACTCTCCTGGACTGGTTCAGGGGGTGCAGTAATAGGTACATGGCCAAGTCAGCAGATCTTGCAATGTAATCAAAGATCAAAGGAAAGAACATCAACAGGACTATGTAGACCAGTGGAAAAAAATGGATGTAGATCAACCAAGACCTGAAAATTACATTTATCAAAAATCATCATTGTCATCTGCTATACAAGCACGTGAGAGATGTCGGATTCACATTGCTGCTGCTTTAGTTCTAAAAGGAAAGGAAATGGTTAAACAATTGATCTATATAGGTACCCTCCTCCTTGGCACAGGTAATTGGGTCATGTATATAAGTATTTGTTATCACTGATAGACCTGTCTAAACCTCTGTTTGCTCTTCAGTGCACAGCCTGATGTTTCTATATTTAAGATTCCACTATCAAAGGATGGACTCAACCCACGCAAAGGAACATTATGTGCAAAGTGGCTTCAAATGGGAAAACTCTTAGGGCATTCTGGAGAACCCACGCAGTAATAAATTACTTACCTAGGACACAACACATCAAATGTTTATTTGTCACACTGCCTATTTTGCTCTGTGTCATGATACAGGGTGGGATGTTACAGCTGGTTATTAATAGTTTAATTAAGACATCAGCTTCTCATCTAGCAGTAATAAATAGTACACTGTGTCTAATTTACAAATGTACACAAATCAAACCTCTTGACACCCTCTTAAAATAAATACCAGAGCGTCCATTTGATAGCCAGGAACACAAGTAATTGAACGGCTTGTTATAGAAGATGTGGACTAAAAACAGCTCCTGTTGTCAAACTCTCAGAATCACACTATAGTTGTTTATAATGCAAGCACAGACAGTTTCCAGTGTTGACACAAAGCTGAGCCAGACAATGAAAAAAAAGGGAACTTTCATTTCTAAGGAAATCTCCTGAAGTGTGCAGAATTTCACAATGCTCATGTAATAGATGTAAAGCTGTTTCCTTTAGCTCCAGGGGAAAAAAGGGTGGGGTGGGGGAGAGAGACTGATAGGAGCTCTGTATACTGAGAGTAATGAATCAAGGTAAGCGCTCATCTAGTGTCTGCAGCTTTGCAGCATTGTTAGCTTCTCCACTGAGACTGCAAAGGAAGCAGGGGCTGAATGGGATGGAAGTAGGGAGTAGAGGCTAAGGTCTCTGTGTTTTGTTTTTTGTTTTACCCAGGCATTTCAGTACAGGTTTCAATAATTTTAAATCGGGAATTTCTTCCAATGTTTGAAAAATCCAGCCTTTTGAGAGTCAAAGGGGATTTGCAGAATCTACTATGGTGTCATGCATGAAGGCAGGTTGATCCGTAAGGTTTCTTCTCAATCACTTTGCAAAATATCTTTGGGATATTTTACATTCCTATCTGGGTTTTTGTTTTTTGCAGTAAATTTCACTTTGCCTTCAAAAAAACAGAAAAGCTATTTCACTCTGATACTTGAGGTTTAATAGGTTGCAATCAGCACTTTAACCACATTGAGTCAATTGATCTTCACGGAGATTGCTGTCCTTGCTTTGATTTGTATTCCGTAGTTTCTGCCAGAGAAGAACAATAAGTTACGCAATTTAAAAAAATTAAGAAAGGTGGTGCTTGATGATATGGTGTTTCAATCCTTCACTTTGGAAAGGGATGAATCTCCTGGGATAGCAGCTGATTGGCCCATTACATGATCACATCCAGCACTGTAACACTAACAATTGGAGTCATAGAGCAAGCAAGCACCAGTAAAAATAACGGGGTATTCTGATGTTCAAGGGCTTCAGAGAGATCTTTTGTAATAATGCTCTTGAGCCAGGAGGACTACAGAATTGGAATCAGCCAGTGGCAGGGCAGTGCAGAACTTCAGGTCAATGTGATCAATTCAATTAATCCATGGGTTTCAAATTCACAGCATCACGTTGCCATCACGCAATGTTTTTCCCTTCACGGAGCTGGGTGGGCGTGGCCTGCACATGACACATATGGCCCGTGGGTCGCCAGTTTGACACCCCTCAATTAATCCATCACTGAATGTGTTCACTTTCCTAGGACAACATATTGAGGAAGGTACCATCCTCGTCCATTCAACCCTGTCATGTGAATGTCTTCAAATCATGCCATTGCCCCTTAACTGCTCAGCATATTCCCTCAACCTCTCGGCAGTTAGCACACACTGCTTGGCAACCCTAGCATACACTGAATTGCAAACTTTGTCAGATCAGCATATGCCTTCTTCAGGAGCACTTGCTGGATCTGATGCCAGAGGCTGAACAAATAAATGGAGACGGTTGAATGGCTCCTGAAAAATTTGTTAAGATAGGTTTGTTGTGCCTATTAACCTACTCACTCATGGGGCCTTGTGAGTCTGACATTTGCTGGTGCAGCCTGCTGGCATCTGCCTTGTCTCACAGTTGGCCTATACTCTACACCCCTGATTTTATATCATTTTTACGTCTGATGTTGTACAACTATGTACTGTTGTTTCTAGAGTTTGGCGGTGAGTTTGTTTTGTACTGATTGTAATTATTATTTTCTTTGTAATAAAGGTCCTCATTCCATTCTATTAGCTAAGAAATACATTTATATCCATTCCAGAGTGAATATGAAGGCAGTCTTAGGCTATCACAGAAACAGAATTCCAGACTGAAGAATTATACTCTTAGCTTTATTGCTTTTCCATTTCCAGGGTTGAATTTTTAAAGAAAGAAAATGCCGCCACATGTTTTTTTTGCTGCCAACAGCTATTTTTTAAATATAAGTTCTGTACTAGCTGATTATTTTATGCTGTTAGAACTCAGGTGGCAAGCTTGGATATTAGAACGTTTATTGTTCATTTAACAAATCTGGATACCACAAACTCAGCATACACAATTCTCCTTTGGTTAAGGACTACAGGCAGGTATTTGTTCTAGTATATACTAGACATGTTTAAACCATATCAGGTTTTTTTCAGAAATGATCCTAGAAAGGAAAAGGGAAAAGAGATGAAAGTCAAAAAATTCATTACAGAAAAAGCTTGTCAGATTGGCTGGAAATCGAACTGCAGGAAAGCTATCAGGGGAGCACTTAGTGGCAGTTTCAACACTCAGCGCCTATAACGTAGCTTACATTTCACCATGCCAAAAAAAGATGACTATCTATCAACAGCAGGAGGTACAACAGTATTGAATTAAACTTTAATGATGCTTTAATTTGAAGCTTTTCCCAATTCAAGAAAGAACACAGAGAAGGAAGAAAATAACTTAATTAAGACCAGACCTAAACCTGAAGGACCATGATCACTAATAAGTTGATTTCCTGGCAATTGTCCACTTCTTGAGTTCACAGTATGGGCAGAATTCCTACAGAAATAAAACTGTAGACTGAGAACTCCAAAAAGTTGTTTGGAAGAAGAAAGGATGCTGGCAGAAGAAAAGCACAGATACACTTCCAAATGAAGTGATGGAATCTGTCACTTCTTATGAAACCATACTAAACACCATTTTGTTTAAAAGAAAGTTGACCCTGCATTTAAGATGAACTCCATGGAACAAAATGAGGCGATACATAGATGTTTTTCTAAACACAGAAAAAGGGAAAATGCGCACACTCAATTTTCCTGGTTATCTACTCTATCTGAAATCTACCCTGAAGATTTTCATTGAGTTCAAAGAGTTCAAAGAGCTTCATTAACACTTTTCTGGTTTCCGGCATGCGCACCAGCCAGCCAGCCTACATGCGCACATGTACACCAGAAACTGGAAGACCAGATAGCCAGCACCAGAAGCAGGCTCTACTGGTTTCCGGCACACGGAGTGCATGTGCGCACACACTCCCGTTTTGACACACGTTGCCGAAAAGGTTTGCCAACACTGTCCTATACAGACAAATGTATGCTCTCTGCATCTTCCCATTAGAAGTACTGCAACAGAAAATAAGGAACACTGGAGAGTCAGTTTGATCTACAGGTAAATCCTGATTTATATAATCGATTGTTTAGCCATCATTCAAAATTACAGGAAACCTCCACAGGGCTACTTACGATCTGAATTTGAAGTTGTGACAACCACTGCCTCCCCTTCGTGACATAATGGCATTTTTAAGTGCTCAGCATTTGTGGCAGGGGTGAAATGCTACCGTTCAGCCTGGTAGCAACAAATGGTTTTAAAAAGTTTAAAAAAAAAGGTTCCCACAATTGCTCGGCACAGCTGATGAACCTTTAAAAAAAAAAACTATTCGCTGAACTGGTAGTAAAAAAATGCTTTTAAAAGTTTTTTTTAAAGTATCAGCTGTTTGTCAATCAGCTGAGTTGGGATGTTGGAACCTTTAAAAAAAAAACTTTTTAAAGGCATTTTTAAAAAACTACCTATTTGCCGGAACTGTAACTCTGAGCTTCCTGCTTGTTATGCAGGGACCATTTTGTGTGAAGTCCAGCTGCTTCTGCATTGTGTAGGAGTCAGTTGTGTATTTTTTGTGTTATTTTTGTGCAAAGTGTTGGTTTTTGAGCTCTCTGTGACTCACCATAATGTTAACCACTATTTACAATGGTTTTGTTGTTGTTGGAAACTGGCATTTACTTCTAGTTTCCAGGGGGGGGGAGCCCCTTGTGGTCAATGAATCTACTTAATGAGAGTAGTGTTCACTTTAATGATTGTGGTACAAAAGGTCACAAAATCGGACATTGTCCTGTGGTGACCCACTTAATGACCAACATGACTTACAATGACAATTCCAGGTCCAATTATAGCTGTAAATCAAGGACTATCTAGAGTAGTTAATGCATCAGGCTAGAAACAGGGAGACTGAGTTCTGGCCTCACCTTAGCCAGAAAGCCAGCTAAATGACTTTGGGCCAGTCAATCTCCTTCCCCTCTATAATGGAGGCTAAGAATGAAGGAAGAGGGAGGGCGAGGATGAAAAGAAGGAAACTACTTTCACCAGGAACGTAAAGAAGGAGAAAAGTGGATAAAGAGAGAAGAACTATCTGAAATGAAAAGGATAAGGAGAGTAAGCAGCCATTACAACATGTGTGTCAAACTCGCTGCTTCACATTGCCGTCATGTGGCGTTTTGTGACGTTTTCGCATTCGCGGAGCTGGGGTGGGTATGGCCTGTGATGCACACATACGGCCTGCGGGATGCCACTTTAACACCCCTGCATTACAAAAAGAGTTAAAATTAACTGGGTAAGTAACCCCGTCCAAATGATCTTCAAGCTAATCTTTAAAAGTCTATCTACATTTAGTTTCTGCTCATTCCTTTGCTCTTAACTGCTGCTATGCTCTTATCAGGAATGGAAAAAAAAATCTCGATTTTTGGAAGGGAGTTTTCTAACCAGCAAATATTCTACCTCCTACAGAGGATGACATTTCTTATGATATCTCTATCTGAAGTTAATGTATATGAAGTACCGTAGCCTAAGGCTCCTTAACACGGATACCCTTTTGACTGGCTGTTTTGAAATAAGAGTTTCAAGAACAAACTAGTTATCTTGTAACTCACAGTATTGTTTCCCTTTCCTATTCTGTCTTTAGCCAATTGATATTAAAGACTGTTTTCTAAATAGTCCTCATCTATTATCTCATCCCTGCCCAAACTTCCCCAATATTGGTTAAAGAATAAACAAATGTCAGGTCTTGTTGTCTCTGATAAATATCTAAAGTTGTATTTCTCAGCTGACATTACATTAATGCTAGGCAGAAGAATTCAGAGAGGGATAAAATTCTAAAATTGGGTGTCAGAACATTAGAATAGATGGAGAGTAAGCAAGAAAGCCATTTTCCAGTCAAATATGCTGGAGGTAGGCAGCAACTAAGCAACCTTGCAAAACCTTTCTGCTCTTTTATTGTAAACTTAGCTGTTGCTGGTTGAGCTCTATACATTTCCATGGGAACACCTGTCTTCTTCATGCAAGCCAGCCAGCTCCTAACTTGTCTTTTTCAGCCCCAATAAAACTCTTGATTTAAAGGAGCATCACATCTTAGACAGGACACTGTCTGTTCCTTGTTCCCAACAATGAAAACTCCTGAGTGGGTTGTTTACCCTTCCAAGCTTTCTTTAAACTTAGGGTTGTATCACCATTTGGGTGATAGAATACTCTCTAAAAGGAATTAATACACTAAATGCATTTGCTATGCCATCTTTTGACTTAGTTTGGTATATGTATGAGAAAAAAGCCCTGTATTTTGAATCCCACTGATACTGCAGCCACAGAATAAACTAGTTTTGTCCCATCCTTTATCTCTATTTTTTTCTACATTACACACAACACTACCTTATAATAAATGATAATTCATTTTACTGCAATTGCTATGTTCTTCCAATTTAACAGTAACGAATGCATGTAAATATATACCCTTTTTTTTCTTTTTCAGAAATTATTCAGAAATAATTTATGGGTCCCACCATAAATAGGTAATTTATGGTGGGACCCATTAATTACCTGGACAGTGTGATGTAAAAGATTTAAAAAATGGTTTAAAATACATGCTATGCCTATTTATCTACAACAGCTAAATCCTTCTTATGTCCTATTACCCAAAGCATTGCCATTATCCTCAAGACCTTAAGAGCAATTCAATTAACAGGCATGTTTGATCCTAGTCTCTTGGATGAAAGTAACAACTGCTGTGTAGTGGTATGCATGTTACAAAACTGCTTTTTCTGCCTCAAAACATAGAGGATTGAATAAGCCAACCAATATGTTATACGTGGTCTTTAAACGATTAACCAATCTCTCCTTAGAAAAAAGGCCAAGGCTTAGCCTACATTCAAAACGTTCTCCTTCTCATCCCCCAAAAATGTTTTGTTCAGATATGTGAAGAAGATTCTAGAGGACCAAAATGTATTATTTTATATGTATCTACCTAAAAAGTTAGCAATTAAAATGGAAAATGTTATCCAAAATATTTGTAAATATGCTTGTTTCCTTTTACTTGTATTTGGTGAAATAAAAGTTGGCATTCAAGTTGGAAGCTGATTAAAGAATGAGTCATCGATTCAGTTGCATGTTGTGTTAGCTTTGCCCGATTGTTATGATCCAACACTTCTGAAGTCTTATGCAGAATCTAAAATTCATACTTAAACATATTGTCATACATATTAAATATGGTAAGAACAGATTCATGTAAATATATCTACAATAAATTTATTAAACACTCTCAGCAAGTCACAAATCTTTATATGAAGATTAAAATCACAAATGCATAAAAACTCTATCTGAATAAAAACCAAAAAAAGTCTTAAATGATTACTAGAAGGTCTAATATTCCTAAACTCTAACCTATGGCATTGTTAGAACCGGATGCATGACTTCAGGTGCAGAATTTAGACACCTAGATGGCTGCTAAATTTAAAACCATGCATGTACAAAGAAAAGGCTTCTCTGCTCCATTTTTTTCCCTTTAGAGGAGGGGTGTCAAACTTGCGGTCTGTGGGCTGGATGCGTCACATGCTGGCCATACCCACGGCCAATTTAGCGAAGGGGGAAAAAGTCCCGATATGTCAAGTGATGCCACCATGACGATGCGAGTTTGACACTCCTGCTTTAGCGACTCCTTGAAGAAATGAAAGTAAGAGGAGATACAGCAGACTTAAGGGCATCAATGATTTACAAAAAATTAATAAAGCAACAAACAAGGTAGCTTCTGTTAGGTATGGACTAAAAGAGAAATAATTGGGGGAAATCAGGGAGAGTAAATGAGGGTTTGAGACCTAGTTTGATGTAGTGGTTAAGACACCAAGCTAAAAACCAGGATATGATGAATTTTAGTTGCACCTTGGACAAAAAGCCAGCTGGGTGACCTCAAGCCAGTCAAATTGTCTCAACCCTGGAATAACAAGTACAGGTAGCCTTTGACTTACAACAATTTATTTAGTGACTGTTCAAGGTTACAACGGCACTGAAAAAAGTTACCACCTTTGCAGCATCCCCTTGGTCACGTGCTCATTATTCAGATGCTTGGCAACTGGTTCATACTTATGACTGCTGCTGTGTCCCAAGGCCATGTGATTCCCTTTTGCAACCGTCTGACAAGCAAAATCAATGGGGAAGCCAGATTCACTTAACAACCAGATTACTAGCAGTGATTCAACTGCAGTGATTCATTTAAGAACTATGGCAAGCAAGGTCATAAGACCAAAGGGGCATTGGTCTTATCCGATACGCTCCTTCTCGTTGATGTGGAGATAGCCCCCATGTATGGGTTAATCTCGTCTGATCAGCTGATTGGACTTGAGTCTGTTAGAGTCCCGCCTCTGTTGCTAGGCAAGCCCGCTTTTGAAGAAGACGAAGTGACAGACCCGACGTGCCGGCAAAAAAACCTTCCTCCACAAAAAATATCCTATGCTAAACAACACCAGACCCAGAAATATATACAGGGTGGGAATGGACACTATATCCACATCAATGAGAAGGAGCGTATCAGGTAAGACTAACACCCCTTCTCCGTGATAGGTGGACATAGCCTCCATGTATGGGACATACCAAAGCTGCCTTGTTCGTAAGGGAGGGCAATGATCTGGTCCTAAGTCCCTTCACCCGTATGGATCCGCTGAAGTATCCTGCGGCCAAAAGCCGCTTCTGCAGAAGCGAATAGATCAAGTTTATAATGCCTTATAAATGGAGAAGGTAATGACCAAGTGGCTGCTCTTACAGATCTCTTCCAAGGATGCTTGGGTTGCCCAAGCGGTAGTGGTCGCTGCACTTCTAGTGGAATGTGCAGTGACTCGCCTAGGTCTAGGAAGGGATAGGAGCTCATAGGCTTTGGCAATGACAAGCCTCAGCCATCTCCCCACAGTGGAAGGGGAGACCTTGGTCCCCATGGAAGAAGGCTGAAAGGGAATGAATAGTGCCTCCGTCTTTCTTAAAGAAGCAGTTCTTCTCACATATATGCGAGGGCCTCCTTACGTCTAACGTATGCCACGTTCTTTCTAAGGGGTGGACTGGGTGAGGACAGAAATTTAGGAGAATCAGTTCCTGCACCCTATGAAAAAGTGTATTAACTTTGGGGATGAAGGAGGGGTCTAACCTTAATACAACCCTGTCAGAATGGAAAACACAGAGATCCGCCCTAACGGATAGGGCAGCCAGTTCCGAAATCCGCCTTGCGGAAGTGATAGCTACTAAAAACGGCACCTTGCATGACAGGTGACAGAGACTGGCAGAACATAACGGTTCATAGGGCCCCCCGTAAGGGATTTCAGAACTTTAGTTAAGTCCCAGGTGGGGTACCTATGTACCACTGGGGGGCACAAATTCATGGGTCCTTTTAGAAACCTACGTATTGTGGGATGCTGTGCTAGGGAACTCAGGTCTCTACAAGCTAAAACTGATGATAGTGCAGCTACATGCCTACGTAAGGTGTTGGGAGCCAACCCTTTGTCTAGTCTAACCCACTCTGAAGGAAATTTACGATTTGACCAATTGACACCTGTAATGGAGAGATTTTAGACTTAAAACACCAGGAACAGACGACCTTCCACGTTGCTGAGTATATGCGCTCAGTGGAAGGCCTCCTGGAGGCTTGGATCGTTGAGATGGTCCTGGAATAGATGTCGTCAGCCTTCAGAGCGCTCCGCTCAAGTGCCAGGTGGTCAGTTGATACCACTCCAGATCCAGATGGACCAACGCCCCCTGGCTGAAGGAGTCTTGTCTCTGGGGTATCCTCCACAGCTGGGTCACCGACAGGTGCATCAGGTCGGCAAACCAGGTCCTCCTGGGCCAATGCGGAGCCAGGAAGATGACTTCCGCCTCTTCCAAAATCTTCCAGATCACCTTTGGGATTAGGGGCAGAGGAGTGAAGGCATACAAGAGCCCTGGCTGCCAATGGCAGCGGAGAGCATTGACCCCTTCTGCTCCTTGAGACGGAAATATGGAGAGAAACCTGGGAAGCTGTGTGTTTTCTGGGGTAGCAAAGAGATCCATCTCCGGACAACTGAATCGATCTGCTAGTTCTCTGAAGAGGGATTGGTACAGACACCACTCTGTTTGGTCGACAGTTGTCCTGCACGTTGGTTGCCCCAGAGATATGTTCTGCTGTCAGGGAACTCAGGTGTTTCTCCGCTCAAAGATCCAGTTGCCTGGCCTCTAGCATGACGGTCTTGGATCTCGTGCCTCCCTGGCGGTTTACGTGAGCCTTCGCTGTCACATTGTCCGTCAATACTAGCACATGCTTGTCTGTGATGAGTTACTGGAATTTACGGAAAGCTAAACGGATTGCTCTCAGTTCTAGCCAATTGATGTTGTGCTTCTTGTCCCTCTGGGACCATCGTCCCTGGGCCATCCCTAACTGGGGATGCTCCCCCCCCAGCTGAAGAGGCTGGCATCTGTTGTTATGACTAGGCGCTGAGGTTCTCTGAAGGTGCATCCCTTGGAGATGTTCTGAGAACTCCACCAATCGAGGGAGTGAAGCACTTCCCTGGGGACCTGAACCATGGTGGTTGAATTGCTTCTGCCCGCCCTCTGGAAGGGTGAAAGAAACCATTGAAGCTCCCTAGAGTGTAGGCGAGCCCATGTCATGATGGAGATACAGACCATCTGACCCAGGAGCTTCAAGAGCAATACTAGGGGAACTCGTGACTCTGTCTGTACTTTAAGCTTATTAAGGTATTAATCCCTAATACTGTTCTGTCTTTCCTGAGACAGATAAACCCTGCATTCTATGGTGCCTATCACTGCCCATAAGTGTGGCAAGCGGTTAACTGGGGATAGATGACTCTTCTCTTTGTTAACAGAGAAGCCTACATGGGTTAACTACTGCAAGGTTATTTGGAGGTCTACCCTAGCTTGTGGAATTGAGGATGATTGGATAAGTATATCATCTAGATAACATTGTACTCTAATGGGAATCCTTCTGAGATGGGCTGCCAAGGCTGCCAGAATCTTGGTGAATATCCTGGGGGCTGAGGAAAGCCCAAATGGTAAGGCTGGGTTGGAACCTGAGAAACTGCCTATGCGCATGAAGAATAGGAATATGCCTCCGCCAAATCAATCGAAGCGAGGAAGTTGCCATGCCTAATGCCGCCAAGGATGGATTGTAGAGACTGCATCTTAAACAGTCTATACACAATGTGGCGGTTCAATCCTTTTAGGTTGAGAATTGCCCTCCATCATCCCGAGATTTTGGGTACCAAGAATTAAATGGAATAGAACCCCTGCCCCTCTTAACCCCCGAGAACCTTCTGGATAGCTTTAATTTCCAGAAGGTGTTGAATTGCCAATTCCATGAGGGCCTTTTTGGAAGGGTTCCTAGACACTGGGCAGCTAATGAAGAACCTTGTGTGTGTGTGTGTGGAGTGAAATTCAAGGGAGTGACTTGATCTTACTGTCTCCCTAACCCACGTATCTGACGTTATCTCATCCCACCGGTCAGCAAATAGGGCCAAGCGGTCCCCGATGGGGGATACAATGGAGCAGCTACTTGGAGCGATGGAAAGGATGACTTCCTCCCCCTAGAAAAGGCTGTTTGTAGAAGGATCTACCTCTAGATGATCTATGCTGCGGGGACCGCTGCCTCGATGGGAAAAAGCCTTGTTGTCGACTTGACCCTGGTTCCGGACCTTGAAAGCAGGGGCATCTGAAGTATGGCAATGGACGACCGTCGTCTCTGTGATACACAGCTGGAAGCACCTTTCGCTTGTCTTTGGTCTCGACCAGCAAAGGCTCTAAAGCCTCTCCAAATAATTTCTCCCCTTTAAAAGGGGCTGACGCTAGCTGCCACTTGTGTTGGGTGTCTGCCTGCCACTGTCGTAGCCAGAGGAGTCTTCTGACCACTATTGATGAGGTGATGGCTTTAGATGCAAATCTGGCTGAATGGAGTGTGGCATCCGCTGAGAACTGCACTTCTGCCACGATCTTGTTGAGCTCTTCTTGTAACCTGGAATCAGAAAGTGGAATCTTCTCCTGTAGCTGTCATAGCCAAAGCAGTATTGTTCTGTTGAAAAATGAGGCTGTGGTAGCCGAACGAACTGCCCAGGAACCTTCCTGATGCGCACGTTGGAGAGACTGTCTGCGTCTATCCTCAGGTCAAAGGGTCTCCTCTGGTTCACCCGGTATATTAGAATAAGCTGATAAGGCGGCTACTGGGGCGTCCACAGATGGAGGTTGGAGCAGATTGGCTAACTCTGGCCCAATGTTAAAAAACCTCTTATCTGTCAAAGAAGGGATGGGAGCTGTCCCTGGCATGGCCCACTGTCTGGTAACTACATCGACAAACATGAGTGGAGTAGGGATGATCTCTGGTTTGTGCTGTGGTTCTGAAAAAAGTGGATCTATTGGCCTAGGAGTGCCAGTTGTCTGAGCATCTGAGACCTTTGTCTCCAGTTGAGCTGTAGCAATTGCTTTATGCAGGAGGGATGAAAAAAGGTTAGCAGGAAAATTTTGAGACGTTTGTTTGTTCAGGTGTTAAGTCATCATCCTCCAAAAGTTCTAACTCCCTATGCTCAACCTCACAAGTGGGGGACAGATGGCCTTCCAAGGAGGGAGGAGGGGAAAGTGGATCAGGTGAGTGAGGAATTATTTTTTGCCCCCTTTCAGACCTGTCTACAGACTCTATTGAAATCTCAGAGTATGTTCTTTTACGTTGCCTAAGGCCAGATGCAATTTCCTGTTTAATGGCCTCTGCAATAATGTGCTGGATATTATCTGGCAAGGGGGAGACCTGGTCTCACTCTGTGCACAGGCCTGCGGCTGAGGGTGTGCAAGAAGTTGAAGGCCCTGCCCTGCAGCCTGAACTAGCCCTATCTGAGCCTTTGGAGGCCTCCTGTGTCTCATGGGCATGACCCCACAATTCTGAGCTGGAAATGTGTAAAGGAAAATCCTGAAGAGAAATAGAATCTCTATTGGCCTCTGGTTGCAAGGCACCTGCTCTCTCCAGGGAATCTGGTCTATTCTGCCTCCGAGGGGCAGGTGCATCCTCCTTAAGAGGCTTTATCACACACTTTCCTCAGTGCCAGGTCTCTATGTTCCTGATCTCTCAGCTCTGCTTTGGAAGGTTCTTTAGCCCTGGGAGTTTTGCTTTGGGCCTTGCCCTTTCTCCTTGAAGCCCTTGGGGGAGTGGCCTCAACTTCATGGTCTCCAGCAGCCTCATCCGCCATCTTAAGATACTCTATTCACCAGGGAACTTGCAGTTTAAATTGGGGCTTTCCTAAGTACCCTTAACATAAACCAGGACCAGGCAGTGCAGTGCAGATATAAAAATTATTATGGGCAGCTTATATTGAAGCCCAAAGGCTCCTTAGATCTCTAGCCACTAGTTCAAAAAAATGCCACAAAATTCAATCAATTAATCCTTGGAGGAAAAAAGCCTCTGCCATGATCTATATCCTATGGCTGGGGAATTAAATGGGTGATAGCCAGGAATTATCCTCCGGCCCTGGAGAGCACGCAAGCTCTATACTTAAGAGAAAGCATTGGGTGGCTCTAATTGTGGCCAAAAATGGCCGCCTGACTCGCCCAAACGGCAGGAGCACCAAGCACCACCCAAAATGGCCGCCACTTCTTTAAACTTCATCAGGAGAGAAGATCTCCCTTTAAATGTGGTGGTTACCCTCTTTGGGAGCGAAAAAGATCCACTCATTGCTTCCCGGTTCTAAAGGGGAGCGAGTAAGCTCCACAGCTGATTTGGAGCCTATTCTCCGCTCCATGGACCCCCTGTGGCCAGCTAAGGGTTGTCCTGCCAGGGAAGCCTACCTCATGGCTAGAATGCTCCAGTCATGAGGGATTCAGCAACTCTGCTAAAAGGGATAGAGTTGCTGACTTTTGTTTTCAAAGCCTAATGAAGGAATATCCAGGAATGGAAAAAGAATTCAAAAAACGTTTTGAAGAGCCCTCTCTCGGCACGTCTGGCCAGACTGAAGGACTGAGTCGAAAGCAGGCTAGCCTAGCAACAGAGGTGGGATGTTACAACTCTAACAGACTCAAGTCCAATCAGCTGATCAGACAAGATTAACCCATACATACATGGAGGCTATCTCCACCTATCACGGAGAAGAATACTAGGAAGAAAATCAAGCCTTTTTTTGTTTGTGTGAATTGTGTTTATTTCTCAGCTAATTAGTTATTTAATTCTTTGTGTGTTTTAGCCTAATCTGATAGACTTCAGGTTATAAGAGTTTGTCTAAAATATGGTGTGATGATTCAAATGTTGAACAAGGCCTGAAAGAAAAATGATTCAAGTTCTCATTTGGCCATGAAGTTTCCTAAATGATTTTATATTGCTCAGGCTAACCAATCTTACCAGGCTATTGTGGACATAAATTGGACTCTGTATGTATAAATTGGACTACCTATGTTTCCCCAGAACTAAGACTGGGTTTTGGGCCCCAAAATAAGCACTAGGGCTTATTTTTAGGGGGTGTCTTATTTTTTTCCATGTACGCAAGACCCATTTCTTCTGCTTGCTCATGGCAGGGCAGGCGGCCGCATTGCATACCAGTACCACCATGGCATGGGAGCGAAGCTGCCCCATGCACCCTGCATCGGCTTACCTCAGGGCCCCCGCAGCCAGGCCATCCATACCATGACACCTGTTTTGCCTCGTGGGAGTGGCTCGGCCATGTCTAGCAGGAACCCGTGTGACTGACAGCCCACTTCTGCTTGCTTGCAGCCACAACTGAGCAGAAGACCAAGTGACATACCTGTGCCACAGCCACAAGCGGAGGCAGGGGTGGAGCTGACCCACGTACCCTGCACCGGCTTACCTCAGGGCTCCCACAGCCAGGCCATCCACGCCCCGACATCTGACTCGCCTTGCGGCCACGGCACCATCACACCACTCAGCCTCCTGCTCCATTGCAAGCAAGCAGAAGAAGTTGGCCGGCGACTACTTGGGCTCCTGCTGTACATGGCTGCTGCCGCTGCCGCCATGAAGCAGGTATCAGGGTGCGGATGGCCTGGCTACAGAGGCCCTGAGGTAAGCCGGTGTGGGGCGCATGGGGCAGCTCCACCACCACCCCTTGCCTCATGGCAGAATGGACAGGTGGGTGTGCAGTAGCTTACGTAGGGCTTATTTTGAGACTAGGGCTTATATTAGGCACAGGCATAAAATAAACATGCTAGGTCTTATTTTAGGGCTAGGTCTTATTTTCAGGGAAACAGGGTATATACTCCATGTTGATTCTGGTACAAGAGGTGTCATATAAAAACAAATCATCAACATTTTAATGTAGACCCCACAGTGTCTCATATACCTAGTAAAGCATCACTTACGATCCAATACTACAGTCATTGAAAATAATAATTCAACTTCAGGCAAAGGTGTTAGGCCCCAACCCAACAACTGCCTTTTCCATGAGCAAGTGAACATAACCTCACTAAAAGAGGGAAATTGTATTGGTATGGTGAAACAGAAAAGTTCAAAACAAAACAAAATCTTATGGTACAAGGGGGAAATGAAGGTGCATAACATCAATACTTAAATAACATTTCAAAGAGCTTTTCCACAAAATTTATCAATGGTTTATTTTTAAACATAAAATGAAAATATACTTACTCTTCTAGTTTTGTCCAAATAGCGAGGGCTACTCTCAGTATAATTTCTGACCCCTCAAAAAATACAGAATCCCAAATTTTTAAAACTGTATGGTTAGGAAGGCATGTAGCAAACAGGGTCAGGAACCACTGCATAGTGAAGACATTTGTAAGTGGGGGTTCATACCCACCTGAAACAGAAAAAGAACAGGAAAACAACCACCTGTTGCCTCTTTTGCATATCTTAACACAAAAATGGATAGAGTACAGAATTGTAGTATGATACTAAATTATATCATTGTGTTCAATTTCAGCTTCTTACGAATTCAAAAAGCTAAAACTAATCATTAATGTTGTAGATAATCATGTTCATGAGATGCCATTTTTAAATTTATAATATATTGACTCCCTCTTAACAAATTTAGCATGTGATCAAGCTGAACTGATCTCAGAAAAGCCAAACTGGGTGAGATCTGACTGATACTTGAACAGGAAACCACCTGAGATAACAAAATAAAACTAAAGCATGTTAAAATATTTTTGAAGCCCTATAAAAACAATTTTTTCAAATATTTTGGTTCTCTCTCAAATTACAGGCTCTCTCTGCTCTGGTCTTTAATATTTAAAAATGCAAAAGCTTAACTTGATGCAGAAAATCTCAAAACCTTCTTGTATTATTTAAGTCCTTCAAATCTGTAATTGCTATATTAGAATTTTATGTCTACCACCTCATTTATAACTGGTTTTGACACATTGTTAGACCTGACCCAGAAGTAAAGGTGTCTACAATTTACTAATTCTAACTTGTATACACATGCATCAAAGTTTTTAGCTATCACCTAAAATTCCTGATATCATCAATCTGCATATCTTGTTTCATAGATGTCTATTTAATGATATCATCTCAAACACCTTCTAATTTTAAACAGCTCTTACGGATTCAACCCAGAGTTTTACATTTTTATTTTAAATTAGAAGTAATGAAATTTATTTCTAAGAGATAAAGAAGCAAAGAAAGGAAGAAATATTTGCATGGCCATTGCATACCTCCACTTTCCTTGTTGGCAGCTCTTTGGAGAGTATCCATATGCAGGGACAACTCAGGAAGTTTCATTCTCAGAAGATCTCGAAACACTGCCATGTCAACAGACAGTGCTTTCAGATTATTGACAAAATAGCTATCAGGCAGCACTTTATCAATTAAGTAAATCATTATCTGAAAAACAAGCAGAAAACAGGATAAAGATAAAATATTTTTTTTATCATCCAAACAGCAGTCTATTTGTATAAACATAAGTTATACATTGAATCATAACTGATTCTTATATCCATACATCTTCATTTAGTCTTTAGGGGGCCTTGTTCCTATACTATGGTATTTTTAACAGCCAACAGAATACAATATGAATAAAAATGTGGTCAACAGATATACTTACTTTTAATGCATCTCCCTCATTGCCTTCTACTACTTCCAGGATGAGAGCAGCAAGGATGTTAAAACCTTGACAATATCCTACAGATTTATTCCACCTGGCATAAGCCAATAAAACTCTTTTCAATACCACTCTGTCTTGTTCTGCCTCTTGGCCACAATAAGAACTGCATCCAGTTCGATGAAGATCCTAAGTGGGAATGGAAGAGAAACAATGAAATATTTCACATTTCTTTAAATACAAGTATAAATTATGGCTTTGTACTTTTACTTTCTGAAGTCAATTGATTGCATATTGTGCTCTGGAATCTAAGAGTATGAAAACATCCATCTTTGCACTAGAACATTTGAGCAGCAAATAATCAGCATTTCAAGAAGTAATTACACCCAATCAATATGCATTAGCAATAATGTAGAAACTGTCACATAAAACATTCTTTTCGTTGAGCAACTCTTCAATTTTGTAGAATGTAGAATATACATAGAATGTAAGATATGTGTGACTAGATTTTATACCTTTTTTCCAAGCATTTAACTAGCTATACTAGCCCATATTAGAATTTTCAGAATAGGAAGTGAAAATAAATTAATTTGTCCTTGGACTACTTGTCTGGTAAATAATGCACTGATGGTCCGCTTTCAAGGACCCCAGGTGTCGTTCTGCCCATTGGCACAAGGCTGTCGCCCCGCGCATCAAAGCCTTGGATCGGGTGCCTCCCTGCCTGTTGACATGTGCTTTGGTTGTTATATTGTCCTGTTATATTTGGTCATTATATTGACCTGACAAACTGTGTTGGAACGTTTGAAGAGCCAGGCGAGCCGCCCTCAGCTCCAGCCAATTGATGTCATTTTGGAGCTCCTTTGAGGACCACTGACCCTGGGCCACTTCTGAGTTCAAGTGGGCTCCCCAGCCAAAGAGACTTGTGTCCGAAGTTACCACTAGCCTGGTAGGCTCCTTGAACAGACCCTGATGGGCACATGGAGGTACGCCTCCCTGATATCTATTAAGGTTAAAAGATCCTCTTGCCTGATACAACCCAGAATTGTTTTCATGGATTGCATTTTGAATCTTGTGTACTTGATATGTATATTGAGGTCTTTTAGATTCAGAATAGGTCTCTGACGTCCTGAGCTCTTGGGTACCAAGAAGAGGACCGAATAGAATCCGAGACCCCGCTGATCCACCGGAACAGGCTCTATGGCCTTGATGTCCTGCAGGTGCAGGATCTCGGACTCCATAGATGCCCTCTTTGAGGGATCCCTGGCTATTGAGCACTGGATGAATCTTAATGGAGGGGTGGAAACAAACTGCAGGGTTAATCCCAGATTCACGGTTTGTAGTGCTCACACATCTGTCGTGGTATCCTTCCATTGGTTGGCAAACAGTTTTAACCTACCACCAATGGGGACCCGAGATTGGGCGTTACTTAGAGCGACGATAGGGTCTATTACTGGCGCCTCTAAAGGGCCTTCGGAATTGTGACTGATGGCCTCTATCTCGGAATGATGCCCTGTGATATGATTGAGGAAAGGATCTTTGGTAATTTGGGGCCAAAAAACCCCCCTCAATACCCCGAAAAGGCTGTCTCTGATAATAAGGCATGGGTCTCCCCTCCGTACGTCTTTGAGAATGGGGAAGGACCTTCTTTTTATCCTTTCCCTCAACTAATATCGGCTCCAGGACCTCACTGAAAAGGTGATTCCCTTTAAATGGGGCTGCCGCCAGTCGCCACTTTGACTTAGTGTCGGCCTGCCTCTGACGTAGCCACAAGAGGTGTCTGGATGTAATATTGGACGCCAGAGCACATGATGCGAATTTAGCCACATTTAATGTTGCATCTGCCTGAAAAGCTGTCGCTGCAATTAATTTACTAATTTCTTGGTGTAATCTCAAATCATCAGGCACAGCCCTGGTCTGCATCTGACGGAGCCACATCAAAGACGTGTGAGAAAAGAATGAAGCTGCTGGGGCTGCCTTAATGGCCCAAGCAGCTGCCTGATGAGTCTTAAGGGCAGAAAGTTCTGCCTTTCTGTCCTCAGCCTTCAGTCCATCTGCGGCATCAGATGCTAGGATGGACGTTGAATTCAGAGAAATTACAGGGGCGTCCACCTTAGGGATTTGTAATATATCTTCAAAGTCCTGCTCTGAAGTATATAGCCTTTTGTCCATCCCACTGGGATTAGAAATAGCTGCAGGTTATCCCCATTGTCTTTGTATTATATCGACAAAAAACCTAGGGGAAGGTATCACCTCCTGCACTGTAATCTGTTCGGTGAAAAGAGCAGCCCAGGGATCCTGTTTGTCAGTATTGGACTCTAATAGTCTCTTGACTCCCATATTGGCAGTTGATTTGGCCTTAAATAATAAAGGTTTGAATAAATTTGGGTTGAACACGCCAGAATACAAGGGTCTATCGTGACAAACCCACTCATCCTCAGACAAATCATAATCTCCCAGTTCCTCATCTCTCAGGGATGAATCCTCATCCAGTTTAGGCAGAGGAAAAGAGAAATCCGTCTCAGAATGCCAATTTGATGGCATAGGATGTTGCCTCGCAGGTCCTGGCAATGGAGGACCTGCAAACCCCCTTTGTTGTAATGCAGAATCAATGCCCTGGGCAATGGTTTGAGCTATGATGCTACGCAGCTCAGCAGACAAACCACCCTCCTGCACTGTCTCTGGACGGAGCCCCGCCGCTGTGGGCGTGAACGTGGCAGAAGGACCTGCCATCATAACCTGGGAAACAGGTCGAAACCCAGCTGTAGGTAAGATTGGGTTGGAATCCCTACCCAGATCACCAGAGGTTAAATTAACTTCCTGTGGCTCAGATCTATTAGGAGACCAGTTTAACTGGTCCTCTTGAATAGTTTGATGTGTAAATTCTCTTTCTAAGGAACTGCCAGCTTGTATGAATCTCCCAGATATAGATGGAGAACTGATAATTTCCCTGTTTAGCAGCCTTTGCAAACTGCCTCTCTAATTCCTTGTGTCTTCTTTCTGCATCTTATCTGATGCTGATCTTGAATGCTTAACCTTGATCACAGTAGAGACCCCTTTAGATTTAGATCTAGTCTTTCTGGTCTCAGAAGTTAGTTGTTTATAAGAAGAATGCTCTCAGATTCCATGAAGTTAGCTGGAAATATTGAAGAGGCGTAGGTAAATGAGGCTTGAGGAAAAATAGGTGACTATTGACTCTCAAAAAACCTCTGGAATCCCAATAGTCACTGCGAGCAGCCTGAAATTGGACCCAAACTGGCACAACAGTTTTTAGTCCAAACAGATTACTGTTTAACTGCAGCCTCCTGAAGGTGCGAGACCGCAATACGGCCACAAGTGCCTCAGAATTCAAATTGCACGAAAACCGTCAAAACAGCCACAAACGCACTTGCTGCTATTCTCTGTTACTTTAAAGGTAAGCCCGTCTACAAGTCACTCTAACGAAAACAATTAGCCGATACGGTTTTGCATGCTTCACAGGTTTAACAAATGCCTCTGTGAGGCAATTTAGATCCCTACTGTGACGAGCTGATTCAATCAAAGGAGGATTCAAAATTGGCATCTGTTCCGCCAAACAGCTGAGAGAGAGATCCGATCTCTGCTAAAAAGCCGAATTGCACTCTCCTTAAAGCGATCACACTCGCCAGTTGCCTCAAACCTTAAACAAACTGAAAACAAATAAAATAAAAGACTTTAAACTGCCAAACACTATCTGAAAACCTTGAAGAACAACTCAAACAATGTCTCCTAAGGCCACTGAGTTGAAAAAAAACTGAAGCTCGGCCAGGAGGAGGAGGTGGGACAAAGATTTAACAACTCAGTCTCTGGCCAATCAGAAGATTGAATATCCCATGCTTCGACTCTCCAAGCAGTGCACGGGAGAACAGGTGTGGGGCAGAAGGCTATGTGGAAAGCAGCCAAGCATGGCAGGGCTGTGGGGATATGCTTGCCTGCCTTCCACACTGCCTTCTGCTTGCCTGCCTTCGCAAGCTGGCCATGGGGACACCGGGAAGGCCGCATGGAAGGCAGGCAAGCATGGCAGGGCTGTGGGCCACAGGGAAGGGAGTAGGGGAGGCAGCCTGGGATGGTGGAAAGCAGAGACTGGGCGGGGTGGGGTGAGCAAGCAGCAACGGGGCAACCACTTCAGGGGCGTGGCCAGCCAGCAGTCACTATTGGTCTGGCAGCCCAGGTCAAATGTCCGCTAACAGTTCGCCCGAAATGGTCTGAACCGGTAGCATTTCACTCCTGCCCCCAGCCCCTGGTGGAAGTCCAAATTGGGGGATCTAAACATAAGATATTAATAGATAAAGGAGCCAATAGATCTGTCCTTAACAGACTTATTGCTCCTCGGACTACCAATGAGATACCTTTTGTTGGGGCTTCAGGAAAAGCTATAATGTGCCTGAAACAACAAAATGCACAGTAGGAGGTTAAAAACTTAGGGTAAGACATCTCTGCTGGCCAGCGGAGACTGTAGCCTAAGGAGGGAAGCAATCCCTAAAGGCAGAGGAGAGGTCCATCCCACTGGTGGGTGAACTGACCTTGTTCCAGTGGTTGGTTGCTGCTGGTTTGGTCTGGTTCACCCCACTAACCGGCAGCTATGGCTAGCTGGCCACACCCCCAAACTGGTCCTCTGCCTCAAAATTGGTGCTTTGGCCTCAAATTGGCCTAAAAACAACTCTGCATGTGCAAAGCTTTCTGTGTATGCACAGATGGTTTATACCCAGAAGTGACAAAGTATTCAAAATGCGCACTTCTGACGCAACCCGAACCAGTAGGAAAAAGGAACCCACCCCTGCCTTGTACCAATATGCTGGACTTATGAATTTTCTTTCTCATTATCTGCAGGAAAATCAATACCCTGGACTAGATCATCCAGTGCAACTATTTCAACCTGCAGAATGGATACTTGTAAAGCTGTGAGGACCAACAACCTCCTTGGATCAGTGGGAGGGACTCTTTCAAGTGCTTATGACCACCCATACTGCACTAAAAGTGAAAGGTCTGGCATCTTGAATAGATAACTTCCAGAGTGAAGAAATACCCACGATCTGCCATTCCTGATTCTTGGACTGTGCAGCCTGTGACTTCCTCAGTAGAAGAGTTGGGACTTAAGTTATTGTTCTGGAAACAAAAGTACCTGGAACTATAGTTGTGTGAGAGGAGAACTACCATCTCCCATAGGTATTCTCTCAATTAGAAAATTTTCCCAAAAGGTATTTTTACCCACATTAGAATTAAGAGTTATCCAATTATTACCACTAGCTAATTACGGTATGTGTGTATGAAGGCAAATAGACTTTAACAACTGTCAGGATGAGACCATATGATTTGTTATGTAACTGTGCTCCTCCCACCCACCTATATTACATCCACTTTACCTGAAAGAAAGATTAGAAACCATAGGGACCATGAACAATCCAGAATGTACCTGAAGAACTACCAACTCCTTACTTTGTTCGGTGGGTTCTGGTCCCTCAATAATGTCATGCATTGTATACAGGCAGTGGAGGAAATCCTAATTAATGAGACTGGGAAGTTTTTTTAATTGCTTCAGCAAAAGAACAAGAAGCCATTTGGAAAATGACAGTTCAGAATAGGATGGCTCTAGATATAGTATTGCATCCTAAGGAGGTGTATGTGCACAACCTGGACAACAATGCTGTGCACATATTCTGGACAAATTGGAGGAATTCCACAGCTGAATTCCACACTGTTGCAAACACACACACACACCTGGACAAATGGAAAGGCTAGTGGCATTGGCTGACAGGATGGTTGCCTGATTTCAACTGGTTAAGAACCTAATCATGACCTTGGCAGCCATTGTCATCGTTCTTTTAATCACCTGTTGTGCATTATAATGCCTTCTGCTTTGCCTTTCCACCTGTAAGTAAGCTACAGGGTCTCCCAGTACACTGATATTGATCAGGTCTTCCAGTACACTGATATGGAAAATTAAATAATTTTCAAATTCAAAGGGGGGGGGATGATGGGCTGTCTGCTAAAATAAAACCAGGTCATGGCACACACTTGAAAATAAATCAGGAAGCCTGTAATTGTGGAGTCTGTCTGACAAGAACAAAGACTGCTTATTCACAAGAAATATGCACCTGTAAAGCTTGTAACAATTCTGTGTAGTTAGAAAGTTGATAAAAGTAACAAAGAGTTAGGCAGGCTTCAGCTAAAAGGTAGGAATAGAGATGGCCTGCAGCAAATAAAATGTGTGTTAGATAACTCCTGAGGCATTCATTAGCCAAGGTTTAGGAATAGGGACAGCTGGAGACCAATAGAACAAATTGTAGAATTATTACTAAAATGTTTATTAGATGATATTTCTTATTGTCCGCCTTATCCCACCTTCTTCTTTAGTGAGAATGTATAAAGCTTTCTTAATTCTTGGCTGTCTTGGCATTTTGGCCAGGAGCCCTTTTCCTTGGGGTACTCCAATAAAAAGCAGTAAAAAAACCTGCACCTCGTGTCTGGCGTCCTGCATTGGCCTCGACACCAGGCTCAGACCTGAATTGGGAACAACAGCTGCTCACGCAGAACCATTCTCACCCCCTTGTTGGTTCATAAAGCCGAAATGTTGGGAAACCTTGGAGTAGTGGCTACGGCAACAGACTAGAAACCAGGAGAGTGTGAATTTTAGTCCCACCTTAGGGACAAAGCCATCTTTGGCCAGTCGTTCTTTCTCAGCAGGCAAGGGCAAACCACTTCTGAAAAACCTTGCCAAGAAAACTGCAGAGACTTCACAGGCTGTCATCAGCAGTCGATACAAGGCATAACAACAACATCATCATCACTAAATTGCATAATTATATTTAAAGTCATAGAATTTTAAACAATACAACAGGATTTGATGAGGAAAAGTAGGTAGTTCATTCTTTTAACTAACTCATATTTTGCTTAGTAACTGTTGATTGAATAAGCCACATATGGAGCCAATCAGTATTTGCTTTTTCCTTCTCCTCATCAGCCTGACTTCTTTTTCTCATCTGAATAAACATTTTTCTGAGAGACCGGATTCCTGAAAACAAACAATTTCTGCTGATTATAACTGTTACTTTCTCATTTATACACTGCATTTCCTATGAAAGTGCAATGCTTAGGATTTGAAATAGCAAAACATGAAAAATAAATCATATCGAAACCAAGTACAGAGCAATCCAAAGCTTACATATTTTCATTGGGTTTAATTGTTCAAACAACATTATTTATAATTGTAGCCTATGGCATATTTTCAGTCTCTAGCTCACAGTCTCTCACATGCACACATGGAATAGCCAACAGCTATGAGCCAATATGTAGATATTTTACCAAAAGTAATTAGAAATTAGCTTTTGCCACCAAAGTTGTATAGCAAATCCAAGGATTTCTTTATTAATAAATTTACTACTTTACTATTAAATTTCTTAGTGTCATAGGTTTTATTAGAAACCTAGTTTTTTAAATATTTATATTATTTATTTTATTTTATTACAATTTTCATTAGAAAGCATTTCTTCAGAATGGTATATTGCAAACTTTAACATTTCACCAATCTGATGAAGATTTGTCCTGTGAATAAATGTCTGCACTAATTAAATGTCCACATAAAAATATTTAGTGAACATGTTCATCCAAAAGGTATGATAAAACATTAACATGCCTAAGAAATAATTATATTTGAATGAATTAGGATTTGCTAAAAATATTGTTGCTATTGAGCCAGAAAAATTAATGCAATGAACAATATATATTGGTTTTCAGTGATTTTAACCAACAAAATAAATTGAAATGGTTTGTTATCTCATCATCGATATTGTTTCTATGGTACACAGGTGGTGATGCATCACCAACATATTTTTTTTCAAATTTAGTGCATAAACCAAAGAGAAGTGTGTAATTACCATAGACAATAAAATATATTGAAAGAACCAGGAAAGAGAAGCTTAAATTTGAAGAGTGAAGCAGCAATACTGCAAACGTCTGTAATATTATTAATACTAATTCAGACAGTGAGAACAATTTCTCAATGCATTCTCTTGACTTAAGCAAAATATTTGTTAACTAAAGAAGATACATACAGGTTTTTTCTCTAGGTAGCAGAAAGTTTTATATTATACACCATCACTAAAAATACTTTGTTCTGTTATCCAGAACACTACCAAAGAAACAGCAAAATAGACTTCAGTACAGCTTGGAGGTTGAAAACTTTGGGGTTCATCTTCACCAATGTTATCTTGGACCTTTGGGTTTAAATAATGCCTTCACTGTATTTGCTTTGCAACACAACCAATGTCATCATGAATAGGGTGATAAAAATTGGTACAACAATGAATGGACATAAAATGATGTTAGGGGGGTCTCCTACAGCCCTTCCTGAAACAGAGCAGGTTTTGAAGTAGTGCCTATGAATTGTTATGAAGAACTGATCCACCAATTGGTTTGGCCAGTAACAATCCAATTTCTCAGCTATCAGGATGGTGCAATTAGTAAGCTCCTTGTAACAGCTGCAAAAGAGACAAAGACACTTGTTAAAAAATGTCAATCATTAAGGGCCATTACATATGATTACTACACAGTAATTGCATTACTACACAGAGGCAAAGCCTAAATTACCAGCAGTTATTGCTTTAGAGTCAAAATTTGATAGGTATTTTTCTAAAGTGAAGAATAGGTAGCAATTCTCACAAAGTGCCTTACAAGCAGTACAAACAACTGTATATTTCTAGAATCCTTCCCACCAGAAAGCCAGTGGACATTGTCCCTGGGGGAGATGGCAACTCAATAGAGTAAGTTTCTAGTCCTTGCCTCCCCTCTCCCTCTTCTCTTTGGGGATCATTTCTACTGGGGAGATTTAAGATGAGTTAAAACCAGTGGTGGGATTCAAGATTTTTAACAACTGGTTCAGTGGTTGTGGATTATTTGGGGACGTGGCTTGGTGGTCATGTGACCAGGTGGACATCAGGACCTCCAACTAGGATGGCACGCTTTTTTATGGTATGGGAAGAATAAGATACATAGTTATTTTCAAAGACACTATATTAGGAATGCACCGTTATTAGTTAGTTTTGTTTAAAATAAAAGAACAACACTATTTGAAAATACCAGTCTAGCTTTCCACTATGGAAGCATTGGTATATCCTAATGTTATTGACATGGAAAAAATTGTAAGATACAAAGATATTTTGAATGAAAAAGGGGAATTAAAAACTAAGCAGGAACTTAGTAGTCAAGGGATGGACATTGCATGGTGGCCACACATACAGATAGAATCTCATTATGAGGAAGATGCTAAAACGTATGGTTTTAACAAAGAGTTAACAGAATTAGACCAGATATTAACTGGAATAGATGAAAAACTGATAAAGAAATTATATTGTTATTTATTAAGTATTAAATTTGAAAGTAAGCAAGTAGAGGAGATAATGATTAATTGGGCTAAAAACTTTGGATATGCAATAGAATTAGATAAATGGCAGAAACTATGGAATAGAAATATTACATTGACTATGGCAACTGCATATAAAGAAAATTTGTATAAAATGTTTTATAGATGGCATTTTGCACTGGCAAGACTGGCAAAAATGTATAAAGATAGATCCGCTAAATGCTGGAAGTGTAATCAACCATCTGGTCCATATTACCATTTATGGTGGACATGCCCAAAAGCTAAAAAATATTGGACAAAAATATATACTTGGTTGGAAAAAATGATAAAGCAGACTTGGGCATTTTTGTTGGGCATCCTACTGGAAAAATATGATAAAAGGATTATATATCTGGCTTAGATATACTAACTGCAGCCAGAATTACATAGCAATGGAAAAATGAGGAGATTCCGTCAGATTGGAATGTAATTAAGAAAATACTAGAATGCGCAGAAATGGATAGAGTAACGCTTACTATTAAGGATAAAGAAGAAACTGAATATTTTTTGATATGGGACATATTTTATCAATGGCTAGAAAATAGAAACAGAAGTTAGAAAGGAGGAGACATAAAAAGAGGAAAGTGGAGAGTTGTTAAAGATGATAATGTTAAGTATTATTGTTATTATATTATTATATTATCAATATTATTGTGATGAATATTGTAACAAATATGTGGATTATGATTAAAAACAACGGTACCCAAATCACACAATGTTTGATGGAAACTGAATTTTTATGTTATATACCATATTTTTCGTAGTATAAGACGCTCCGAAGTATAAGACACATCTAACTTTTGGGGAGGAAAACAAGAAAAAATATCTCCCTCTGCCTCACAGCAATTTGCCTCACAGCAAACAGTACAGATGATATACATTGTTTGCTGTGTATTTCTGTGCATGTGTGCTGACCCATAGAAATAGCAGACAATTGGAAAAATGTACATTATGGCAGTATAGTAATGCCAAAAAGTTTTCTTAAATGTAGTCACACTAACTCCTCCCAATTATTTAAATAGATCTACTCCAAACATGAC